>JBBBDQ010030258.1:3680000-3915000 GCA_037127315.1 Ascarosepion bandense | reverse complement strand
ACAGTTGGTTCTGTTACTACATATCTTCTCTACAGCCAACCCTACTGCGCTGTTGCATAAAGTAACTACAGAATTTTAACTTTTAAAATTTACGGCTAAAATTAATAGACAGCCTTAGAACGAAAGGATTTGTCCAAAACGTGAACTCTCTACTCGTACACGCCCACGCTCTTTTTCTAAGAAAGTAAAATATGTATAAAAAAGAAAAGAAAAACAAAGAAAATTACTTATAACAATTAATCTATATATTTTATTTTAATAGCTGTCCACCTAAAATATATAAACTGTAATATATTTATAAACTGCAATGAGGTGGTCCCAACAAAAATATAAAATAAAAACCTTGGATCGCACCAGTTCTGGAAAATCGAAACCGAAATATTCAGTAGACAAACCGTCAGTGGCCTTCATTATAAACAGTCTCGAGGTTATCTCATCTTCATCGGATTAGGCTGTTCTTTGCTATGAACTTTGCCCCCAGCTTTAAGCTTGACGACAAACCCCTTCCTTATCTGACTTTCACTGCCTCACAGAGTGCAAGCTTTGTGATATCACTGTGTTGACTCGGGTGAGGGTTGGGGTGTTCCAGACTTTTTTAAAGCCGTGACTCTAGAAGACTATTGGTCCGGATAAAATCCCTGTAGTTATCAAGAACCTTGGTTCAGAACGGTTTTTAAAAAAAAAGTTTTTCAAGCCCACGGAAGGTGCCCCGTGTATGTCCTGTGTACAAGAACGTAGATGGTCCATCGTCCCCATCACTATATCGGCTCATTAGCCTCCTTAGTGTCATTAGCAAACTTTTGGAAGCCGTCAACAAGTTGCTGAACAGATCAATAAAAACAAACTCCTATTAATGTCTTAACTGTTATCACGCTTAGAATTAAAGCGATTGATAATAAAAATATCTTGAAATTGAATACTCCGAATATTTCGATGATGTTTGACAAGGTGTGGTACAGGGAATTACTACACAAACCTGCCAGCTATGGAATCTCTAGCAGAGTCCACTCAGTTATCAAATTCTTTCTGCCAGGTAGGTCAAAGAAGGTTCGTTGTTAATGGGTAGTCCTCTGAGACATATCAGATCAATGCTGGCAACTGAAAAATTGTCTTAAAAAAACAAAGTTTATCATATTTATGAGGAAGGGGTGTGGGGAACAGTCCAGTTTGCTTACTAATATTTAATATGTGTGAAAAGTCTAAATTTCATTTCGGTGTGTAACTGAAAAACGGGTCTACGTGTGTTGTGTGCAATGGTGATAGTGGAACTCTGAAATTGGGGTGGGGGCATTTAGGGGCTGAGAATTTTCTGAGGAGGAAGGGTCTAACTCTATCAGCGTCTTCATTTTCATACGACACTACTATCGTATACACAACTGGATCTACATATAAAGTTGGAAACTTTATTTCTAATTAACGTCTTCCTTCAGATATGAAAACATGACTATTAAGTCTCTTTCTCTCCCTAACAACATGTCTGTTTCTATCTATCTGGTGATTTTATTTTGTTTGTTTCTCTTTCAAACTGTCTGTGTCTTTTAAATGCTAAATGAAAAAGAAATACAGAGGAAAAAGTGCTAAAGATCAAATCTTATCAAAATGAGAGCCTGATCAGTTTCATAAATTTTTGAAGTTTATAAAAGTGAGGGGAAAAACCGAGGGGCTAGCCAAAATTCTGAGGTGGCCTTGGCCCTTTATGGCTCCCCGTAGAATTACCACTGGTTGTGTGTATATTTGTGTAGGGACAATGTAATGTACAAGCTATTGATTTTTTTAAATTTTCTAACAAAGTCTTTGAGTTTAGCAAGTGGGAGTCTTTTCTGCAGCGGATTAGGTCTTACTGTTAGTGGGTAGTATCCTAGTAGTATGGGGGCTTCAAATGGTCTTTCTGACTATGTGTGTGGGTGGAGTCAGAATCAGACTCAGGAAATGACTTCTGAGTCTGATTCTGACTCTACCCCTTCTCCACAAAAAGCGTCTGAGTTTATTCACTTGAAAAAAGAGGAGTTCCGGGTGTTTTAAAAATAATAATCTCTTCTCTGTGCTGTCACCATGCTGCCTTTTTTTCTTTATGACAGTACCATCTTGAGGGTTGTAAGATGGGGATAGCTTGTTTTGCTTCTTCTGTTTAGGACTTTGTCACTCAGGCAGAGCGGTGAGAGCTTTGTCCATCTTTTTTATGTCTGCATAGGTTTTCATTCTCCCCTTCTCTCGTGCATCGTTCTTTGCTATGTGGGTATGGACTAGCGTTGGTATGGCGTCATTAGGAGCATCAGGTATGCCGATGTTCATTTCCTTCCAGTAAGGGCTTCAAACGGAAATGTTTTTGTTGTGCTGTCGGGGGTGGTGCCTGTACTGTCTTAGAAAATGGGACAGCTGGGTTTTCCAGAAGTGGTATGGAAGTATTTCTTTAGGGTCCACATGAATCTTTCGACCTCTTCATTTGACTCAGGCCACAAAGGTGTAATTTTTACTGTGGCTAAATCCTTGAACTCCTGTCCTTGAAAAGGGGGTCTATTGTCAGATTTTAACAAAAGCTGAGATGTGTCTACGTGCACGTCTGAGATGCAAAACTGATTTGTTTTTCCCAGGCCCTTCTGTTATTTCTGGAGATATTCTGCGCATGGGAGGTTATATTTTAACTTCTGATTCCGGACGAGGTGGGGGGGGGATCACCTGTTGAAATGGAATTAAAAATTACTCCCCTTTAACTGCAATACGAAACCAACTAATAATTTAAATAAGATACTTTTACTCGTTATTGTCCTAAATACGCCTTTAGGCTTATCAAGCAAAATAAGAAGCAATGTTAGTTGTGTTTCTATAGTAAACACATATCCTGGTATATTTTTTTCGTATCAGTATTGCAGATTTAAATGTGAGTCTGAGTAACAAATTAATCACACAAAACCGTATATAAATAAACGACAATATGTATTAACGAAAGTATCCAATATCGATAGAAAAATTAAACATTTAAAGACTAACATGAAAAACATTTGACCAGAGAATGTGTGCTTATGTAATGTGTGTAGGAGTTCGTTAGAAAAAGTAAGTGTAGTACCGTATGCAAATTAATAGGCAAGTATAAATAGAGAATAACTTGAGAAGTAAGAAAGAGAAAACCCTGTAGTCACAAAGGACACGGAGACCTGTGCCACGACTACTACTACGCACAAAGAAATGCTAATCACAACAATGGCGTCGCCGATAGGACCCTTGAGTTCGCTGGACGACCCAGAACACATAGCACATCACTCAATAAGTCCCAAGCCTTACATATAAATGGCGCCACTAATAAAAAATCCATAAGATTTTTATGAAGTACTAACCTTCAAATTTGGGCCCAATCAGATTATTATTTTACAAATTATAGTTATTTAAGTGAAGCTACTGTTGCAAATTTTCAAATCAATGGAAAAATCTGACTTTCATGTGTTGATAAAGCATTGCTTTCTGATAAGAAAAATACCATTCAAGCAAAGCAATGGCTTCATAAGTGTTATTCGGACTCCGCTTCGCCGAAAACAACGGTTAAGAGGTGGTATGCTAACTTTAAACGCGGTCGTACAAACACTAATGATGCTGAACGCTCAGGTCGCCCCAAATCGGCAGTTCTACCGGAAAACACCAAAATTTTCCCACAAACTCGTTTTGGCCGATTGTAAGTTGAAGTTGCGTGAGATAGTAGAGGAATTGAACATATCAAATGGCAGTGTATTCACTATTTCGCGTGAACAGTTGTCAATGAGAAAGTTGTGTTCAAAGTGGGTGCCGCGTTTGCTCACAGTCAATAAAAACAACGATTCAATTCAGAGCATTGTTTGGAACTGTTTTAACGCAACAAGAAGTTTTGCATAAATATGTGACAATGGATGAAACATGGATTAACCATTTCACTCAGGAAATCGGCAGTCAGCTGAGTGGATAGCAGCAGGTGAAAGCCGTCCAAAGCGACTCAAGACGCAAACATCAGCAGGCAAGTTTTTGGCTTCTGTATTTTTGGCATGGCAACATTCATCGAATACCTTGAGAAAGGAAAAACCATCAATAGCGAATATTATATAGCATTATTGGTGCATTTGAAGGGAAAAAAATCGCCAAAAACGACCACAAAGGAAGAAGAAAAAGTGACGTGTGTGTGTCTGTGTGTGTGTATCCGTTACCTATAGACTCCGAAACGGCTGAACCGATTTTCTTGAAAATTTACACAGTTGTACTATAAGCGTCTGCAAGTGTTCTTAGCTAGGTTTTGTGCCCAGGTACCCCCGATAAATATCGAAAATCAATAATCGAAAAAGTCGGGTTATAGAAGGAGTGGTCCGATTTTAATCAAATTTGATACACTCATAGACAAAGACATAAGAAATGATATTCAGAAGTTTCAAGGCTGCAGTTCTTACAATAGTGCAGAAGATTTCATATCGATACCAGGAAATCAAAATTTAACTTACAGCCATTCATTTTTCTTTCAGTCTACAGTTTCGCTTTAAGTGGAAACAACTATTGCTTTTTAGTCTTTTGTGCCAAAGTCCAAAGAGTCTGAGTTCCAAGACCATGGATTAGTTTTAAAGCTTTCATTACACCCGAGCAACGCCGGGCTATACTGCTAGTCTTTGATAACTCTGAAAACAAATCCGACTCAAACTGAATATCTCTATCGGTGATGATATGTAAGGGTACTCCGAATCTAGATACCTATGTGTTAATGGAAGCAGTAGAAACGTTATGTGTAGTTATATAGTTAGTGATAAAATAGTATCTAATCTAAATCTAAACTTATTTATAAATGGAACTGTGTGTGTGTGTGTGTGTGTGTGTGTGTGTGTGTGTGTCCGTTACCTATAGACACTGAAACGGCTGAACCGATTCTCTTGAAAATTTACACAGTTGTACTATAAGTGTCTGCGAATATTCTTAGATAGGTTTTGTGTCGAGGTATCCCCGATAAATATCGAAAATCGATAATCGAAAAAATCGGGTTATAGAAGGTGTGGTCCGATTTTAATCAAATTTGATACACTCATAGACAAAGACATAAGAAGCGATATTCAGAAGTTTCAAGGTTGCAGTTCTTACAATAGTGCAGAAAATCGATAATATATATATAAAAGGCAAGATGTTTTTGTATGTGTCTGTTTGTCTGCCTGTATATCTATTTTTTTCAGCTCTTTTATTTTACTTTTTGCTTCGGGTTTGGCACTAAGTAGGTATAATTGTAGTTCTTAGTCTCAGCTATGATACCATTTACTCAGGGGATTTATTTAGCCTTCAAAATTCATTTTACGACGAAAAAAACTTATTTGATATCGATAACAGGAAATCAAAATTTGACTTACATCCATTCATTTTTTTTTTTTCAGTCTACTGTTTCGCTTTAACTGGAAACAACTATTGCTTTTTAGTCTTTCGTGTCAACGTCCAAAGAATCTGAGCTCCAGGACCATGTATTAGTTTTAAAGCTTTCATTACACCCGAGCAACGCCGGGCTATCCTGCTAGTATCAGTTAATGGAGCGGGTAGATTTCTTCAAACATTTTTAGAACATACAGATGAAGATGCAAATAATGACATAAAATAAATATTTTATTACCTGAGCAAACTGGACAGAAAGAATGCTAAAGCGGTGAATGAACGTGTATATTAGCATGGAGATATCCTGTTGCAACGTTCCTATAAAAGATTTTGAGGAAGAGTTTGAGAAAAATTCTTTTTTTGGTTTGATAGAATTATTATATATGCTTGTGCGTAGTCAAGTAAACTTAAGTTATTTTTATTTCATTTTTTTATAATCGTCTCAGCTCAAGCAAGGCAGAACTGCCACTGGTGCGCAGGGGGTTACATAATAGGAGAGTGAAGAGAGAAGAGAACAGGTCACATTAGGTGTCGGAGAATGGGTAAGAGAAGGACGGATACATTGGTGTAAAGAGAGCTGCGTGAGAGCAAAGTGTAAAGTGAGAAGGAGGATGGGAATCAAGGAGATAAGAGACGACAGTTGACGTTGCATTTAAACTCTTGGAGATTGTAGCTATCAGGGAAACAAAAGTACGGAAAGGAGTTCCACAGGCGGGAGGTACGAGAAAAGAAGCTACTAGTGTAGAAGTTTGGTTACACGTGATTGTTTTCAAAGTAAAACGGTTGGACCTTGTTGTCTGTCTAGTAGCTCGAATAAATTCGCATAGGGTGTCACCAAGGAGCTAAGCTCGTCGGAGCAGAATCCGTGAAAGTATTTGTAAAAGAGACAGAAGGAAGCCACATGTCATCGGTGAGAGAGAGACTGGAGTCTGGCCGCCGGATCAGGATCGACTACATTGCAGATTCTGTTTTTGGATTTTGTCGAGAACCCCAAGGTGAATAGCAAGAGCGCCCGACCAGATATGACAGCAATATTCAATACACGAGCGGATGGTAGATTTGTAAACGTGCATGAATTCAGAAGAGAAGAACTTCCTGGCCCGATACAAGGACCCGACCTTCTTAGCAGTAGATTTAGCTATTAATTCAATGCAGTCGTTCCACTTCAGGTCAGCTGAGAGAGTGAGGACGGGCAGGCGCAGTGTATTACTTTCAGGGAGACTAGCGTGATCCATGCTGATGGTTGGTAGGAAAGATTGTTTATGATGATTAAAAGATAACAGCTTCGTTTTGGAAGCATTACAGTTTACGAGCCATTTTTTACCCTAGTCTACCAACTGATTAGAGATCCTTTTCAAGAGCAACAGCAAGGTTTGTTTTGTCTGTATCGGCAGATTTCTTAGCGAGGCAGAAGTAAATGGTGATGCCGTCAGCGTAGATGCCTACTTGGGATCTGATTACATCAGAGAGATCGTTGATGAAAATCAGAAAAGGCGTAGGACCTAGGGTAGAGACTTCAGGGACACCCGCGTTCGTATGATAACATCTGGAAGCATGCTCGTTCAATACGACCTTCATTACGAGATTCGATAAGAACGATTTGATTAAGTCAAACAAGCGTTCGGATATATCATAGCCCTGCAGCTTGCGTCGAAGGCCAACGTGCCAGACCCTATCAAATGCTTTGGAGATACCCAGGGCAACAGCTCGAGCTTCGCCGTTCTTATCAAGGGTCTGATACATGTACTCAGTGATGGTCGTTATTATATCAGCGGTAGACCTGGCGAAGCGGAAGCCATACTGTCTGTCGGAGAACTGGCAATGGGCTATGAGATGTTGAACCACTTCAGCATTGATGATTGCATCGAACACTTTGCCAAAAATCGGTAGGACGATAATTGAAGAGTCTTGAGGGTTCTCTCGAGTTCTTAAAAACATGAACCACAGGTGAGGACTTCCAGCAGGCAGGAAAGCAAGAAGTAGAGAGACGGTAGTTGTAGAGCTTGGAGAGGACAGAAGAACGCTCAGGGCCACAGTTCTTTAAGACCATGACTGGGATTCCGTTTCCTCCGCTCGCCTTATGGGTGTCAAGTTTTGAAATTAGAGACCAGCGAGGGGGTAATGTAAACGTCGCTCGGTTGAGCCTCAGTTCTAGGTAGGAAGTAGGGTGCGGATATGCCAGACGAATTAAATGGAAAGTTGGAGGAGAATCTGCGAGCAAATCACTCAGTCTTGTCCGCTGTAGCTGTGAGGACCTCATATTTATGTATTAAAGAAGGAATGGAAGGTTTGCTGCTGTTTAGCACACTTTTGCAGATTCATCAGTAGTCTTTGGAGCAAAACTTGTGTGCTGATAGACTCTGCTTCATTCTGTCAGCAAACAGCTTAGCGTCATTGAGGACCCTCTTACACTAACTGCGAGCAGAGGCAAATAGGCGCCTATTATGGTTAGACGGATGGCTCCGTGAAAGCCGGAAGTAGTAATTTCTGTGGGCTATGGCGGCCGAACAAGCGGGAGAGAACCGGAGGCGAATGGGGTTTAGGGTGAAACTTCCTGGTTGGGATGAAAGCATCGATGCCAGCTTTCACCCATGAGGAGACCTCAAAAGTACAGTCTTTAACGGGGAGACCAAACAGTATCTTCCAAGGGATGCTGTGTAGTATTGTGCTTGATTCAAATTGTGGTTATTTGGAGAACAATGGATTCATCAAAGCAAAAACAAGATAATTATATCTCTAAGACATCATGTAGATAAAAGAGAGAGGTATTTGCGACCTTTTTTATTTTATATAATGCTTCATGTAAAGCAAGTTAGTGGTCATTAGCATAAGTTCTTTGGCAGACAAAATGGGGGTAATCATCAAACTACTAACGTATTCTAGTCTGTTCGTATCCAATATTTGTACGCCGAGCAGCTGGATACTATCATAATTCCAGTATTATTTTTTACTCATTTCCGGTGTTGCTGCTTTGGGTGCCTGATGTACTGTTGTTTCATACCTGGTACATTTACATTCCCATTGGTTAAAAAGTCGAGTCACCATCAAATTAAACTGTACTAGTTTTCAATTCAAATTTGGTTGAGTTTTTTTTTTTTGAACATCAAAACCGAATCCATCCTTTAAAACTTTTGCAACGGAAAATTTAAATCATCTGACTTTCTTCATTAGTTTCAGAGTGGATTCGCCACTGCTACTTTGAGAAGTTGCTACACGTGGGAGAAAGCTTTGGTCTATTTTTCTTTCATTTTTCTTTGGAACAATGGCTTTTAATTTTTGTGATCTTATAGTATTCTCTGATCAATCCCCGAAACAAAGATAAAGGTAGTATGTTCTAGTTTCTAAATTTTTTATTTATTTATTTCGAGCTGAAGTACCATTATAGCGGGTTATCCATTCTGTTCCATTTTATAGTGGAGAGTCCGTTCTAGTGAAAGGTAATTGTGTATTGTTGAAGATTATCGGAATTTGGCTTCGTTGTAGATAGCCGACTATAAGTCATGAAATGATTACAAATCAAGAAAAGCAAATTGAGTTGAAAAATAACATTTTATATCAATTAAGGTTTTTACAATTAAAGTAATACTTGAAGTATAGGTCCAACGGACGTTAAAATGTTCATGGCAATAAAATGCTGAAAAGAGAATTAATGCTTAGGAATATGGGAGCGCTATAAGTAAGGAATGTCTTTTATGTATTCGCTCCTTAGTAGTAAGTAGTTTTGAGACAGCGAAAGATAAGAGGAGAGGGAAGGGAGGCGAACATAGTAAGCCGCTTGACTTGGGTCAAGGGGGCTACTAATTACAGTCGTCTCTCTCGAGTCTGAGTCTGTCTGTCTGTGTGCTTTCTGTATCGGCTTTTTATTTCGACTTTTTGGATCGCAGCAGGTCATTTGGGATTCACACTTGTATTTGTTTCTAGGCTTCCCATTGGCCGATAAATAAAATTCGCGTAAGCTCGCGAACTGGAAATTTAATATTTAATTAACTTTTAGTTTTCAACCGGAACATCGCGCGAACCCGGATGCGCACCGACGACTTTTAGTCATTTTCTTTTTGGTTGTGAGGGTGCAAACATCCGGTCCATCGCTTTTGCTCGGTCGATGTCACCACACCATAACCTTGATATTTTAAGAAAATATGGATTCATTTTAGGTTTTGGAAGCTATTATCAGCATGTAGGAAATAATGTTTTATATTAATTTTTTTTTTATATTAACAATCCGAATTCCAAACAATAATAAAATAAAAATAAAGAAAACATATGTTTGCCTGTTAAATAAATTATTTGTATTTACAAACATACAGGAATTCAAAAGAGACAAAAAGGAGTAAAATAGTTTTTGGTTGAGTTAGTTTTTCAGTAGTTGTTTTGTTCCAGAGAAAAATCTGTACTTTAGAAAAGACCTTTGAGTACTTGGGCATTTGTAAAATCTGTAATTGAGAAAAGATTTTCATTGTCAGGATTTACTGATCAATTTACTGATCGACCCTGTTGTTGTTCGAGATAATTCGTTTAAAGTCGTCGACGCGTTTTTTTTTGTTTTTTTTTTTTGTTTTCGTTTTTTTTTTCCCCAACACGCGTTGGGGGAGAAAGAAAAACCTATATCGCCACGTCTTCTCTTTGAAGAGCTTGCAGCCAGTTACATCACTGCTTCTGAATGTTAAAATTTGTGTGCGTGTGTTTTTTAAATATGTACGATTTCAGAGATTTCGTTACATATTAATGCAAAACTGTATTTTTCTTCTTTACAGATAAAAAAGCAAATTTCATTTCGTTCATTTTTATTGTTTAAAAATTTAAAGAACAAAATGAATAGAGATAAATAAATTTATTTGTTATATGTCGATGTAACTTTTTTCTTTTTCGTTTAACTACAAATATTTAAAATTCTAAACTCACAAATACTTATTTCTCCCATTTAGTGGATTAATACCAAGCCCACAAACCTTCAGCTTAATTAAGAGAAAACTTGGTAATGACCCAAACTGTAAAGTTCGATTGTATATATAAGTAAACTAGCACCATTAGTCCTATTTATCCTCTGAGGTTAGAAAATACTATCCATAATAAATATTCCGTGAACTGAAGAGCAGTGTTCTAGTCTTTTTATCCCTGGTTCCTGTCATGACAAACATTCAGTAGTAGAACAACAGTTGCTCATTTACATACACTATTGTGCAAATTAATTGAAACAACTGCTTTAATTTCCTTTTTTTTTTTTTCTTTTTTTTTTTTTAACCTTACGGTCTATTTTAGACCCACTGGAGTTGTAAGCTGTATTCGATTTCTATTTTTTGCTCGGATTAGGTCATTTGCATTGGTGTGCAGTAATATGAATCTGTTTTGGGGGTATATGATGAAATTTGTTTGGCCTTGAAAAATATTGCGTCATCCGTGATTGCATCAGATTTTTATCACACCCAGACACTATTATCTCGACTGTCGATTAGTTGTTCTACGGCTATTGTCTACGATGGACATTATTCCAAGGAAGTGTACGAAAATTGTACCCCTGCACGAACACACTGACAAGCCTTACAGAGAGATCGCGGATATTGCTGGTGTCAACCTTTCAACTATCAGTCGTGTCATCAAAGCGAAAAAACAAACTGGATTCATCAGTCCAAAACGTAAAGGAAAATGCGGTCGAAAGAGAAAAACAACGCCAAGAGACGACGTATATGTGATCAGGGAAAGTGTAAAATATCTTAGGAAGACATTATTTGTTTTGTTTCGATTAATTTGTGCAAGAACAAGAGTGTAAAAATCGGAAAACATTTTACCAATAATTTACTTCTGAGATCGAATATAAACTTTGAAGTATTTTAAAAGAAATACGTCATTATATTTTTTTAAATTCTGAAGATTAAAAAAAAAGAAGTGAAACACAAATTATATTAGTAGCTAGTGCCAGCTCAGGCCAATTAATGTTTTTTCAACAGTCTTAGAACCAATCAGTCAGTCAGTTAAGTGCCATACGTGATACACGCTTGGGTGATCATGTCTCGAAAGAGACATGACAGACTGGACAGAAGATTATCCAGCAGTAGGTTGCCATTGCTTTCTGCGGTAGACTGGTTGCCGACCAAGGCTATAGAACCCAATCTGTCCTGTTATTTAACCCATAACTGGAAGGAATAGACGGATTAATACCTTTCCTAAGGGTATTTGCGCGTAAGTGAATGCAATGAATTCGGCTGGAATTCGAACTCGGCTCCCCGATTTCTCGTTCCGAGTCGATATCCAACCACAACGCACATCCCCTTAGAACCAATATATGGTTTATATTAGAACTATGCTGAACAGACCTTAGTTTTGGGGTAAGATTGCATAATTTGGCGTGATCAGTAGTTGAATAAAGATAGTACGCTCAAATCCTCGGTCACGATGACTTATGACTTCATGCTAGCTCAACCATCGACGACTTCCGAAAAGTTTCGTTTAACAAATTTCACCCGCGGTATGATTTTCAGTAATTTACCAATAGTGTCTCACGTCGGAATCTTCTCTCCGGGCCAATATTATCAAAAATCCACTTCCTTGACAAATCGACCATAATGAAAACATGTCACGTTCTAATATATTAGAACTATGTTTTTTTTTTAGTCGTATCACCCCGAGCAACGCGGTAACGCCACTGATGTGCAGGGGGCTACGTAATAGTGAAAAGATTGGAAAACAGAAAACCGGAAACCACATCCTAAACAGGGAACAAGGGATGAGCCTCTTCACCTGCTCAATAGACGAGGGTGGAGTGTGAATCGGGCGATAGTTAGATCTATCTACTACAATTGAAAAAAAAAGTGAGAAGATTGGAAAAGAAAAAGCCGGAAACCACATCCTAAACAGGGAACAAGGGATGAGCCTCTTCACCTGTTCAATAGACGTTGGTGGAGTGTGAACCGGGCGATAGTTAGATCTATCTACTCCAATGGCTGAACAGACCTTAGTTTTGGGGTAAGGTTGCATAATTTGGCGTGATCAGTAGTTGAATAAAGATAGTACACTCAAATCCTCGGTCACGATGACTTATGACTTCATGCTAGCTCAACCATCGACGGCTTCGGAAAAGTTTCGTTTAACAAATTTCACCCGCGGTATGATTTTTAGTTATTTACCAATAGTGTCTCACGTCGGAATCTTCTCTCCGGGCCATATTATCAAAAATCCACTTCCTTGACAAATCGAAGTCGGGATGCCAGCTCAGGATCGATTATATTATAGATCTTTCTTTAAATTTTGTCAAGAATCTCGAGATATATATGTAGCAGCCACAGATCTATTTCCTTTAGCGAATCAATGCCCCCGACGGGAGATTCGGTCACACACTGACCAATCAACGGGCGGAGCGCATTGATTCCTCTCTAGAACTATTTTTCCTAGTCCTGTTTGTAGAACTGAGGAAAGAGAGAGCCATGAGCCCGGGGCAGTAACGGACGTCTCTCTCACATCGCTGCCACTGATTCCCCATGGAATGCTTCCACGGAAGACGCTGCTGCTAGCTTCACCATGGACACTTACATACTATCTGCTGCTAGCTTCACCATGGACACTTACATACTATCTGCTGCTATCTTCACCATGGACACTTACATACTACCAATCTTGTACGTTTACTATGTAATAAACCATTCTTTGTTGTTATTCTAAAAGCAAGTTTCGTCATTCATTTGTGTGCCTAAAAAATATAGTGTTGGGGAAATTAAGCATTTCCCATAACCTCCTATATATAGAAGGAGCACCAGACCAGAGATGACAGGAATATTCAATACACGGGCGAATGGTAGATTTATAAATGTGCAAAATAGATTCTAAAATTGTCTAGCACGGTACAACTTTCCTAGCAGGAGACCTAACAACTGACTGATTCAATATAATCACTACACTTCATGTCAGTGGAAAAACGCGAGCCCAAAAAGTCGAAAAAACTTGTTCTCCTGGGGCTTAGCATTAGTGATGTTGACGGCAGACAAAATATTTGAAAATAATACAGGTTAAACTCCTTTACCACTACCTAAGAGTAGAGAATTTAACAACAAATGAAGTGTTCGGACGGGCTTTTCTCGGTGTGCCTTGACTTCACTCAGACTATTTTTGGTGATGCTATATCTCGCTCCGAGCAATGCAATTCAAATGTTCTGGAAAAAATAAAAGCTTGAGAAGGAAAACTCTTTCGTTGGGTTATTTTTCACCAATCAGAGGGAAGGAATTTAAAGCACGCAATAATTTGAATTGCTAACTGATCTTGCCAATCAAATAAACAGGCTCGTTGGCTGGTGAAAATCACTATTCATTCACGTTTCGTCGGAATGGATAGTTAGTTACAGAGACGGGATGACAGCCTTAACAATATTGACATGTGGCTGAGAACAGGAAGAAGATTTCAAAGTCCAAGGGATCAACCAAAAACCCAAACAACATAAACAAAGCAAGAAATGTACACTTTGTTTTGAAACCAACTTCAAAGAAACGCGAACCAAACCTTCCAAAAATCGCTGCTATAAAAAATCCCCATTTAACCTTCCACTCCTACAACACTCATCGCAATCTATATTTTTTTTTCTATATAGGAAAATTTCAAAACCTCTTAAGAATAAAAATGATTCAGATTTTATACTTTGAACCGATCTGAGCCGTCATGGAAATCCAGGGCGCTCCCAATATATATATATATATATATATATATATATATATATATATATATATATATATATACTATTGAGTATCTTACAAAGACAAAAGAAAAAAGAACAAATCTTAGTATAACGTGTGTGTGTGTCGTTAAAAACAAACCGACAAGGAAGATTTTATTAATATTAGATTTAATTTTTCCAGTTCTTACATGCTTTCTTGTTGCTAGAGATAAGGAATGTAAAAATGTTCCATAATTTTCGACTTTCCAAGCGCTTTCAGCTTTTTCACAGACCATTTTCAAGGATGCTGTGTTGTTATGTCTCCATGGAAATTAATGTTCAGCTAGAAACTTAAGGGTTTTAACTTTTTAATTGAACGTTAATTTCCACCACAGATCATGTTATCCTTTTCATTAATAAATTTCTATTTTAACATGAAAAATGTATATATTTTTATTCTTCTAATTCACACATTCCAACCTGCTACCAACCTTCTGATGAAAACCTTCTGATAATTCTGCTGATGACCACGGATAAAACTTGTAAGCTGTAAGGAAGTTCGATTATAACACAAGGCCGAATTAAACATTAATCATCTCACAACGCCAACGGCTACACATCCTAAACGTAAGCAAGGATAATTTTTCTTTCTAGCAATGTAAATCCGACATATTTTAAATTCATTTTTTAAACGTTATTTTTAATGCGTACTCATATTTGAGTTGATGCTCTGTTTTTATCTATTTCTATCTACCGACCTGAATATTCAAGAAATCTTCTTAAAAATATATTCTCTCCCCAGCAGGATTCGAACCTACGTTTCGTAGGAGAAACCGTCATTCATTAGATTTTTGTTGAAACATAGTGAATGACTCTTCTTTTGCGTTTTTTGGACATGCCTCTCTAAAATTTTAAGCTTTTAAAATAGCTACAAAACTTTAGAAAACTGTAAAGTTTACAATGTGTTGTAAAGTTTAAGTTTAGCTATAAATTTTGAACATTACTACAAAAAAGCTAAAAAAAACTTACCAGTTTCCCTAAAAACAGACGATCACAAATCGTTTTAAACGTTTAAATTTGTTTTTTATTGTTGTTGTTGTTTTTGTTATTGTTATCCTCATCATCATCATCATCATCATTATTATTAATAATTTGGCATGCTTAGGGGTTACCGCTTTTGCAGAAAAAGAAGGTTCGATTGTTAAATTGTATAAATATTCTCCTTTTTACGGTTGAAAAAAATAAAATAAAAAATATAATAATAATAATAATAATAATAATAATAATAATAATAATAATTAGTTGGGAATTAAAAATCGTAAACGGAAACCCGAAAACCCGAAAACCCGCAACCAAAAACATAAAGAAAACGGCTATAAAAATAAGTTATATTATATAACTTAGTTATAATTAAGTTATAATTACTAAAAGTAATAATTTAACATCGTCACTGACCCTTATTGACAAAGTAGCATTCAAATAAATAAACTGTGTGCCATTTATAAACGACGATGTCATTTATGAATGAAACAATATCATTTCGACAGTTTCATTTTTTTCTTTTTTTATGTATATCTTCTTGTGAATTTCTTTTTGTTGGACACGTATCAGTAAGAAAGTAAAAAAAGAAAAAAGTCATCATTTCAGCTATCTCATGACTAATTGCTGATGCAATGCATACTCAAAAGAACCTTTGAACAATAAAAATAATAAAAATTAATAAAATATTCGTCTGCTTCTTAGTCCAACAGAAAGCCACGTAACTATAGCACATGGCGACTGAAAGGCAACGTGTAGAGAAAAATAACTACGGTGTGCTAAACGTGCTATAATAAAGGGAATTAACTTTGAAAATTGCTACCATCTATATCTGATTATTGCTGTTACTGTTTTTTTGCCTTCAACTCACATCAATCCCTTTTAAGGCAGTGAAGAAGAGACTTGAAGTGATAAGGATGTAGTTCTACTGAAAAATACAAAAAATACCATTGCGAGAGTCTCAAAATGTAGTAGAGGTTTTAGGAAAAAAGCAATGTCAAACCTGGTCAGGACCTAGACGGGTAACCATTTGACAATACCAGTTGCTGTAAGCTTTGATGTGTTGGTGGTGTAATGCATAATGGTTTAGGATTGGAAATTTGAGAGCTAAGTCCTCATTCCAGTTAGGTTTATTATGTTCAGTTATGTTCAGTTATGTTCAGTTTGGAAAAGGCATGAATTCACCACTTCTATCCCTAATGATTGATTAATTAGCAGGGATTGTATCAGCAAATGACTGTTATCTTTCAAAAAAATTATTACAATTTAATATATTTTCTGGCATTAAATAACCTGCAAAATATTGATAAGCCATAAAGAGTGTAGAGGACGATGTGTCCATTACTAATTTATATTTACGAGTTAACTCAGCATAACTTACATCATGGAATAAAGCAGGAATTAAGGAAACACGAAAAGGCGAAAGTAACCAGAACAACAATATATTAACAAAGGTTACATAGAGTTGAAAGCATGCATATTAAATAAGGAAAGGAAAATTCTTTCCCTTTGTCTGGAGAGAAACGTAAATGTTTGGTAGAAGATTAAATTGAATAAAGTTCAGTTTGAATAAAGTTAATGTACATACTGTTAATGTCTGTTTCCAATTGGAGTTTTTTAGTGTTGTGTGTGCATGCTGGTGAGAAATAAAAATTTGCGCCATCAATTGCTACCCGCAATTAGTGCACGTGTGTATGTGTGAGTTAGGTAATAAACATGTCTGCTCTTGCCCGGGACAGAACCCTAACTGATCTAACAGGTAACACTCCCCTGCTTATATCAGCATTGTCAGCATGGGAAACTAGGGTTATCACGTGAACGCTGAATGACCATGTATGTGTGTGGGTGTGAATGTATCAACCCCTACAAGAGCAAATAAATAAATCAATCAATAAATTATAGGAGAGAGAGAGAAAGAGAGAGAAAGAGAGAGAGAGAGAGATTCTCCTTCTTAGTAATAAGTAGTCATACTGAATAGTGTTATGGTGGTTAGAGTGGAGTAGACCAGCCTGTTCTACTTTCAGACAAAAGAGAGTAAAAGACTGACGTTGAAGCTCTCATTTTCCTGTTTATTGTGAGGTTCAAGAAATGAAGTTAGCTGATTGACATGTCCTTAAGGAAGTAAAGCCACTAAGACACATGGGTATTATTCAAAGAATATGAGAAAAAGAAAAACATTAAGGAGAAAGAACAATGAGAGAACAGGAATTAAAAAGACAAAAGATAATGATTTAAATTTGATATAATTTTTTGAAGATCAAAGTTGACTGGAAAGCAAGAAACCAAGAGAGAGTTCAACAAGTAAGTAGTGTGAGGAAAAAAAGCTGTTAACATAAGACTTATGAACACATCTAGCCATTTCAACTATAAATGATGAGACTTAGCTGCCACTCCATTACTGTGCTTAAATGTGTAAAGTCGAGAAAAGTCATCAAAACAATTACCATGAAAATATTTATAGAAAAGACACAAGAAAGCTGTTACATTTATCTCATTTTCATAATTTCATTGATTGGAAAAAAAAACTGAACTAAAGTATGTCTTAATATCTGAATATTCTGGGTTTTATAGACACTGCATTTGATGTGATTTGAATATATAACCATCTATATATATGAGCAGATACATATTTATCATTATGGCTTATTATCATGTAAATATAAATACTATATAAGTATACTTTGAATATAATTTTAGCCTCTCTATGGCTAAATAAAATATATACTAGAAGATACAATTAAATTATAATGTATATGCATATTTGAATGAGTGGATGGCTGAGTAGTTACAGCATTAGTTTTATTACCTAGAAACCCAGGTTTGAATCTCACCATGATCAATTTCTCAGGAAAGTAACTTTTTGATAAAATAAGCCTAGAGAAATCATCCCAGTGTGTAGCACTATTGAGAAATGCCTGAAAATTATACCATAGTTTGATTCAAGCTTAGTGAGTGAAATTGAGGTAGACAAAACTGTTTGGTAGTTGTCAATGGTTGTGTCAGAATCAAGAAACAAGCAATTGTCATCAAAGCCTTGTTCAGCTACTGCACACCAGCTTGTGCACTTTTTCTCAAAACTGTAACTAAGGTTTGCTTAGCATAGCCGCAATATAAACTACAGGTTGGCCACAGGTTGGCTCTGTGAGTGTAAAAGAAGTATACATTTGCCTGAACAGGTTTCTGCAATACATAGATAATATATAGATAACTAGCAGTATAGCCTGGTGTTGCTCGGGTGTAATGAAAGCTTTAAAACTAATCTATAGACCTGGAGCTCAGACTCAGCCTAAAGAATATTTGTGTGAAATTTGGTGAGAATTGGATAAAAATTGTGGATTTGTATAAAGGACATACAGACAGATAAACAGACACATACACAAACATCTTGCCTTATTGATAATATATAAAAATTGATAATATATATATATATATATATATATATATATATATATATATATATATATTATCAATTTTTATATATTATCAATATATATATATATATATATATTATCAATTTTCTGCACTATTGTAAGAACTGCAACCTTGAAACTTCTGAATATCGTTTCTCATGTCTTTGTCTATGAGTTTATCAAATTTGATTAAAATCGGACCACTCCTTCTATAACCCGATTTTTTCGATTATCAATTTTCAATATTTATCGAGGGTACCTTGACACAAAACCTAGCTAAGAACACTCGCAAATGCTTATAGTACAACTGTGTAAATTTTCAAGAAAATTGGTTCAGCCGTTTCAGAGTTTATAGGTAACGGACACACACACAGACAGACAAAGTTCCATTTATAAATAAGTTTAGATTTAGATTAGATATATAGATATATAGATAACTTGGAAATGAATAGCTACCTTTTAGTTATTTAATTTTATTTATTCATGAAGTAAAAAAACAGAAAATATTATTATTTTTATTATTATTATTTTTTTCTAATCATTTCAGCCCAAGCAAAGTGAGACTGCCACTAGTGTGCAGGAGGGTACAGTGGGAGAAAAGACTAAGTACAGGGGGAATTAAAGAAAGAATAAATGATGAACAGGATTCAAGAAGATAGAAGCTGACAATTGATGTTGCATCTAATTTTTGGAGATTGTAGCTATCCAGGAAGCAAGTAAATGGGAGGGATTTCCACAGGTGGGAAGTACAAGAAAAGAAACTGTTTGAGTAAAAGTGGCAGTTATATTTAACTATTTCTACAGTAAAAGGGTGGGACCTAGATGCTATTCTAGTAGCATGCTTAAATTGATGGGATCAGGGGAAAAAGGGAAAGAAGATCATCAGAGAAGGTACCATGAAAATATTTATAGAAAAGACAGAGGAAAGTCATAGATACTTCTGGGGATTTTGTTGAGAACCTCAAGATGAATAGCATAAGCACCCAACCAGATATGGCACTAGTATTCAATGAACGAAAAAAATGGTAGATTTATAAATGTGCAAGATGGGTTATGATGAGAGAAACCTTTTGGCCCGACACAGAGACCTAAACTTTGTGATTATTTTAACTATAGAATTTGGTAAGAGCTCCAGAATTTTCAAGAATATCTAATTTCGTTTTTAAAGTTAATTAATTTTTTTTTGTGTTCTTAATTTTTAATTCTTATTTTTTCAGTTTTAATTTTCATTCTTCTCAAGAAGAAAGACACAGAAATTATCGTTCTCTATTCTTAAATTCATTTTAGAATTTTGACTATGTTAAAGCAATGAAAAATAGCATAACTACTGAATGAAGTATTTGCATCTCTTTTGGTCACCAAGAATGGATTATTGCTGCCATATCTGAGCTGAAGTTGTCCAATCCTTCCTTTCCAGTCTTGATAAAGTTCAAAATCATTTACACAACCTTGCAGGAGATAATATATCTCTCACTCTGCAGCCTCTTTCTTATGGATTCAATGTTGCATGCCTCTCTACACTTTTGCTATTTCTATGCTAAATGTTTGGCCAGATTCCATTCTTTTACTCCACCAGTTCAGACCTTTACAAACCCACCATGCTACATACACTGAGTTCAACAACTTTCATTCTCTTCCTATTCCATTTGTAAATATGAAATTCAAAAGCTTTTTTCCCAAGAAATGCTGCTTTGTAGAATAGACACCTGTGTGGATGCTTCCTTAAGTACTACAACCTCTTCAAATCAAAAGTCAAATATTACCTATCCTAAATATCCTTATAACATTTACTTTTTACTCTTACATTCATATCTTCTTCTTCTTCTACTATGTGACATGTCCCTTTAGGACATAAGTAATCATGTCTCCCTATACCTGGTGGTTCTTAGCACACTTTCTCCTGTTACCCCACTCAAACCCCACTTGCTCAGACCTGTCAACTATGTTGCCTACTGCTTTCCCCTGTCTTTCTTTCCCTCTGTTTGACCAGTGAATATTAGATTCTCTAAGCTCTCTTTCCTCATTATATGTCCCAGGAACTTTAGCTGTCTTTTCCCGATGCTCAGTATTAATTTCCTTTTCATTTCTATTCTTTCCAAAACCTTATCTTTGCTCACATGCTTGATCCATGATATCTGCAGCATCCTTCTGTAGAACCACATTTCAGTTGAGTCAAGTTTTTCCTTCATCTTTGATGATATTGTCCAACATTCACTGCCATACTGAGGAAATGACATCACATAGCAATCCAGTACTCTCTTCTTTGTTTCTAGTGAAATTTTCCTGTTTCTGAATACTCCATTCAGCTTCCAGAATGTGTCCTTTGCCATGCCAATTCACCTTTAGATCACAGTAGTGCACTTTCCATCTTCTGTTATAACACTTTCCAGGTATTTAAATTTTTGTACCAGCTTGATTTTAATCTCCTCCACCTATAGCTGGCATTTTGGGCTCCTCTGCTTGCTGATGACCATGCATTCAGTTTTCTTGTAGTTTATTTGCAGTTTTTTTTCTTCAGACTTTCTTCAGCTAACTTCTTTAGGAGGTTTTGTAGTTTCCTTTCCAGGTCTGCTCTCAGCACTGTATCATCTGTGTACCTATATTCTGTTCAGATTGTGGCTGCTGCTGATGAACCCTGGCATAACTTCTAGGGTCTTCATAATAGCCTTGCTGTACAAGTTGAATAGATCTGGTGAAAAGACACATCCTTGTCTTCCACCCCTTTCTACCTTTGTGTATCTGCTGAATTCATTTTCTGTTCATATGTAAGCAGTTTGCTGCCAGTACAGGTTCTTGATAACTCTAATGTCTTTCCCAAATATGTTAAGGTTGCTGACCATTTCTATCAATTCTTTGTGGCATACTTTGTTGAATGCCTTTGAATAGTTTATAAAACATAGGTACACATCTTTTTTCATTTGTATTGGCCTTTCTGATAGTATCCTAAGCATAAATATTACATTCCCTGTTTCAGTGTCCTTGACAAAACTGTAATGTTCTTGTCCTATTTCTGGCCTGATTCTGCTTTGTGCTCTATTCATCAGGATTTGGATGATGAGTTTTGTTATGTGACCATTATATTGCGCCAAATATAACTTAAGTGTTTCCATTAATTATTCAATGCTTTTTCTTGGTACTAGCAAAGTTACCCAAAATTTGGCTAATTTTATTGGTGCTTAATATTGTGATTATTTAGAGATTAAAAAAGTAACATGTACCCACTAAACTACAGGGTACGATGAATGAATTGTTGTCTAAATAATGCAAAAATGAAAATAACATTGAACTCTTTGGGTCAAGTCACTGAAACTAACCAACATCTATATCCACTGGGCCATATAGATATAGACATTGGTTAGGTCCAGTGACTACATATTGATAGGTCAGTCTTTAATGTTAATATCACATTTTGTATGTATCTTTTTTTTTCTTTCTTATCATTTAATATTATTTTGAAGATATGTAAATGTGTTCCTTCCTGCCTAAAGGATTGTTTTTTTTAATCTAGATCATAAAATCTTGTGCAAGAATTTTGTCTAAGGAATACGGCTAATATTATTTTTTATTGTTCATTTTATTGGTAAAAAGGATTGATTTTGTTTTAAAATGGGGTAAAGCCAAAGGCTTGAGAAATGTTATATATATATATATATATATATATATATATATATATATATATACTCTGGTTGCTTGACAATTACAATTAAGTAGCAGTTCAAACTTTGTCTTTTGAGGCTAAGAAGTTTACTTACTGTCTTGGTAACTTCAGCATAGAGCATTTTTTATTACTGATTAGGTTAGTGTCTGGCTTTTAGTCTTTTTTTTTTTTAGTTTATGTCTAATTTTTGCCTTTTCTTCTCATGTAATTTTTTAAAATTTTGTTTTCTTGGTTGTTAGTTTTCCTTTTTACTAAGTTTTTCTTTGGTTACATTGTAGGCTTTCTGTTGGTTTACTAAATACATACATACATACATACATACATACATACATACATATATATATAATAAGGTGTATCAAAATACTTTTACAAATTTTGGGGACAGTTTCCTCACAGCAAAACAAGGACAAAAGCCCATATAAATATGTATTTGCAAATCCTTTGCTTTTAAGTTTAAGATGTCTTACTGACAGTGGTAATTCTGGGAGTGGGGGACAGAAAGGGCCAAGGCTCTCACAAGAATTTTGACTGGTCCCTTGGTTGGCCCACTCCCCACTTTTATAAGCTTCAAAATTTATGAAACTGATCAGTCTCTGATTTGGATAAGATTTGATCTTCAGCACTTTTCCCCCTCTGTGTTTTCTTTTTCATTTAGCTTTTTAAGGACATATACAGAGTTTTGTAGTGGAAAAAATCAGAGACAAATCACACTGTTCTGCTAGTATTGACATTAGTATTAACCCTTTGATTTTGTTTTGAAATTAACCACTCTTGTTTTTCAACAGCTTGAGAGTGGAAAAGGAGATAAGAATGGTTAGAACCCTACTACTATGAATGAGAAGTTATTTTGTTTTATTTAGTGAAGTAACATACTCAAACTCATTCCTAAGTTGCGTATACGATAGTGGTGTAGTATGAAATTGAAGATGCTACTTGAATTTGCCCCACTCCTCAGAAAAATCTCAGCTCCAAAGTAGCCCTCACACTTTCTGAGTTCTACTGACCTTTTTTTTTCAATTGGAGTAGATAGACTAAACTATCGCCTGGTTCACGCTCCGCCCACATCTATTGAAGAGGTGAAGAGGCCCTTGTTCCCTGTTTAGGATGTGGTTTCCAGATTTCTCTTTTCCAATCTTTTCACTCTTTTCTTTTTTTCTTTTTTTCAGTTGGAGTAGATAAACTAAACTATTGTATCGCCCGGTTCACACTCCACCCACATCTATTGAACAGGTGAAGAGGCCCTTGTTCCCTGTTTAGGATGTGGTTTCCAGATTTCTCTTTTCCAATCTTTTCACTCTTACGTAGCCCCCTGATATGATTTTTTTAAAAAAATTAACTTGGATAGTTGCATCCAGCTGATACCTAGACTATCATGAAGACTCTTATTTACTGACTACTTGATACATTATCTTTTTATTCATGTCATAATAGACAAAAATTCATGGAAATATTTAACAGAAAAAAGTTCAACTCTATTCTAAAGTGTATTACTTGTTGTGCTCAACATTTCTAATAATTTATTAACTGTACATACTAAGAAACTGAAACTTTGCAGTTTAATAATTTGATATATGTTTTAAATTCTGTATAAACTTTATCTTTCTCCATAAATTATGAGTTAATTCAATTTTTATTTAAAATAGGAATCTACTCAGTAGAGATATTGTATCTTATGAATAATTTTCAATAAATATACATTTTATTTTGTCTAAAACTGATGTTTTAGATTATTAAGAAGAGTTGAATATTACTGCCTTCATGACATAGCTCAAATTCCTGTCCATGCAAGAAGATTCAAACCCAACTTATAACCAGTGACTCCAGAGACAACAAATTCACAGTTGCATTCAGCTAGTAAACCTCAAGGCCCAAGAAACCCTTCATCTAAATACAACAGCAATATAGGAAGGTCTCTTTCATTATGAAGTATTTTCTCTTATTATTCCATTTTCTAGCTTTTAAACCATTATCCATTTGATGTAAATTCACAATATTGAATACTAATGCATTTTTTTTTACATGTGTTTGGGAACCTACCCATTTTTTTCACATCCTGTGGGTCATATTGTTCACCTTTGAAAGTATGTATCTGCCTCTCATGATTTATGTGTGTTATTTGTAATGAAAAGGAAAAATTTTGATTTTTTTTTTACAATGTTCCTGAATATAGTTATTTTTTTCATTATTTCATCAATCTAAGGCCATATCAAATACTTGTTCTCATATGATCAGTGAAGTTAAGCAATGCTAAGCTTAGTCAGTATCTAGAGAGATAACTACTTGGGAATATCTGGTTGTTGGATGTGCAGGTATTATAAAAGATAATATTTTGGAATTGTTAATCAAAGAGCTGAGTTCCAGTTTGGTTTGTTATATTCCTTGATGTGCAAATACCCTTGGGAAAGATATGAATCTGTTGAGGATTGCTAATATGTTTTGGTAAATATTAATCACCATTATGTTGCAGGAATCAACATTTTAGATATAAATATTTATAGAATCCTGGAACATTTAACACATAAATATTGGTATACTCAATGTGAATCCAGGTATAAAAAAAAACAAAAAAACAAGACAATAAATATAAAACAAATAACAATGCATGTTATTAACAAAAGGAATTACATGTGTGCACAATTGTAATGAAAGAATATATGAAACTAGTTATAAGAAGAATGTGTGTGTGTGTGTGTGTGTGTGTGTGTGTGTGTGTGTGTGTGTGAGAGAGAGAGTTTAAAATCAAAGAAGGACCAAAGAAGTAAATGCAATACAGTGGTAGCGTTTCTATCTACATGCGACTATATTGTTGGGGCCTCAGATGCATAGAAATTTTAGGTTTGAATTTTACATGGCACAAGGCCATTTCCCAAAGAACTTCCTAACTAAATTCCTGCATTCCAACAATTATTTTATACAGTTGAAATCATTCATTAAATTAGCAAATGGAACATTGAATAAAATGCTCAAGGCATTAATTGTAATTATATAAACTGTATTAACAAATAACAAGAATTACATACTTTGTACAGACTGAATGTATCTGATTAAAATGTCTTTCATTTTCTGTATAAGATTGTGTTAAAGCTTTTGAGGTAAGTTGTAATGTTCTTTGTTGCTGGAAGATTTATCAGTGTCATAGGTAATTTGTGTGAGGAATAATATTGATAGAAGATTGATGTAAATATCTGAGTCTGTGAATAAGTTTATCTTTGTAAAGTTCAGAAGAACAATTTAGTAAGAGAAAGTGAGTTGGTCTTACATGTTGTGCATGTTAAGATTCTGGTGCCAACTCTAGAAACTTGTACAAGTGTTATTTAAAGAAATAAAAGGCATCTACTTGTATCTTGCAATTAGTGCGGGTGTGTGAGAGAATTGCTTGATATTGAAAAAACGCGAACTCCGCAATAGCGGCATGCTATTGCGGGCAGCTGTGAACTGCCTTGTTTTGTGCTTTTGCTACAACTGTCTTTGGGTGTACAATGTGTCTGCTATACATACATCCCATAAAAGAGCAGGAAAGCAAGATTATCACATGATTGTCGCATGTGTATATACAATAAGTGAATGCAGCTGTTTGGAAATACACATGATCATAATATCAGAAAGCTATAGCTATTAAAGAACAAAGAGAGAAAGAATATATATTAGTCATCTGTAGACAGATCTGTTTCACAGTTCATCAGTACAGTTAAGCATATATATATATATATATGTGTGTATATATATATATATATATATATATATATATAACAATTGTGCATGCATGTAATTCCTTTTGTCAATAACATGCATTTATATATATATATTTTATATATATATATATATATATATATATATATATATATATTTTATATATATATATATAAAGACAAAAAGAAAATTTGTCTTAGTTGATGTGTTTTGTGCCCTCAGGGACTTTATTAAGGCAAAAGGCAAAGATTTTGTTATAAAATCCTTGCTATTTTTGATAAAGTCTATTCTTTTGTCTTTATTCATATTGTACTTTTAC
This sequence comes from Ascarosepion bandense, assembly GCA_037127315.1. NCBI lineage: Eukaryota > Metazoa > Mollusca > Cephalopoda > Sepiida > Sepiidae > Ascarosepion > Ascarosepion bandense. Next base: position 3,888,894 of record JBBBDQ010030258.1, on the reverse strand, counting down.
AGATATACTTTATCTAATTTTTTTAAGCAGCACACACGCACGCATGCACGCACACATGCACGCACACACATATATATTTTAATATTTAATTCACTTGATAATTTAAGTTATATACTTATATAAATTTATATATTGATTATTTTCCTAATCTTTGTTGTTATTATTTTGACATTAAATTATATATATATATATATAAATTATATATATATATATATATATATATATATATAATTTATCTTATTTACATTTGGTTGAATTATTATTGTCCTCATCTTTGTTTTTATTATAAAAATAATAACAACAAAGATTAGGAAAATAATCAATATATAAGTTTATATAAGTATATAACTTTAATTATTCTCCTCCCAGAAATACAGAAAAAAGTATATATATATATATATATATATATATATATGTAGTTTATATATATATATATATATATATATATATATATAAACTACACCAAAATATGACTTTACATAAACCGACGTTATCAACAAAATGTGTTGTTGTTGATCTTCCGTAATGTAGTTCCAGTGTGACGTAAGCCGGCTCCACTGGATTGACCAATGGGAATGCGCCACATGGATGGGATGTTTAGTCTCAAACTCAGACACACTGACAGCTAACTTCTTGGACAGCGGTATACGCGATTCACTCCCTAAGGTTGAATTTGGAGACGAGTTTTCTTTTTTTTGGGGTTTACTATTAGCTAACAAGCAAATATTCAATACCATCGCTAGCTCCTTGAAGGTGAGTGAACAACAAATATGTTTCGTATACTTCAATCTGCCGCATATTAAAGTAGCTTTTACTTGTGGAGAAAAAAAAATAAAGAAATGAGTGTTAGAACTAGAAGCCTTGTTTGTTAAAAATATTGATAAAGTCGTCATGTTGTACCTTTATGATAAAATGACAGTTTTTATTTATTTATATGTGGTTTATTATCAATGATGAGTGATTGTTTTTTTATTTTTACTTTTTCTTCTTCATTTTAATTTTTTTATTTCACTTATAACCCGGCTTTTTTTTTTCTTGAAATAAAAAGCTTGTATGATTTTTAAATCCACGACTACTATGAAAAATTAGTAACGTTTAAAAATAAATTCAGTCTTCTGTTAAATTTTAATTTTTTAAAATAATAAACTAAAAAGGTTAACTTAATTTTTCTTATGTTACCATATAAAGATTGAAGAATATTTTTTTCTTTCTTCTCTAAAATGCCGGTTAAACTTTTTTTTTAATTCCTTTGATTTTTTTTTTTTTTTTTTTTTTTTTTTCGATTTTGATTGAAAAATGTAAACTTGAAAGAATTCGCATTTCCTTATTTGAGGAATTAAATGTGAAAGCATTTTTAAATTTCAGAAAAATGTGTTTTTTTGTGTTAATGACAATTGCTTCGTAAAGAAAGGATTTTAAAAATGAACTAAAAAAGATTTCATTTCTTTAAGTTAATCTTAGCAAAACAATTTTTCTTTAGAAATGTCTTGCTGTATAATTCCCACCCCCTTTGAGGAAACAGCTGTGAGATTGAATTTCAAATCATTCAAATAAAAATAAACTATTTAATTTAGGTGTCTTTCTTTATTTGGAGAGTTGTTGAAAAATGTTATTCTCGTTATTGTTTCCGGGTATTACCTGGAAAAAAAAATGATTGCTAACAAAAGTTTAGTTTAAAAAAAAAGACTAAAGTTTTTATATGTTCACAAAAATTTACAGTAAATTTATTTATTTTGTATATGTGAAACTGAAAAAATCCTTTCGCAAGAAGATCCGGAAAAAAAAATGATTCGCTGTTTTAGTGTTGAATTATGAACACTGAAAATTAAGTTAATTAATAAATGAGAAAGGAAGTTAATTAAAAAAAAAAACAAAAAAAACTAAAGATCTCTATGTTGATATGTTAAAAAAAAATCGTCTCCGTATCGATACTGTTTTTTTCCTCTTTTTACACTTAAAAGAACCCCTAAAATTTCTTCAAAAATTAAATCTTGTCTCTAGCTTAGACCCCTATGTTTCAGTTTTTTTGCATTCTGAAATAAATAACTATAGAATAGTTATCGCTTCTATCTACCTTTTAACTTGATCAGAAAGAATGAGTGAATTCAAGAATAAATGACTATCTCGCTCTCTTAGTAAAACGTGTCCCTCTGTCTTCCTGGATGGCAGTCTTGCTTTGCCTCTGGGTCTAACCTTTAACCAACTTTCAAATCTCGTACTCGTTGAACTCTCTTACGGCAAATCCTTTCTCCCAAATTTGCACCGTAATTTGCCTGGTTTCATTCAAAGCTGTTGTTTTGTTATCTTGTCATTTGTCACCATACCGTTTCATACCGGCTGATCATTCCAAAAAACCAAATATCTTTCGCTTTCTCGTTTTTTAAGTCTCTAACAGGCTCACCTTTTTTTCCGTATCATCCTTTGGGTTTTCTTTTAATACAAACGCTGGTACCTGCTATGAAAATGACGGATTTAAAAATTCGCTGGATTTTTTTTTTTTTTTTTTTTTTTTAACAATAAAAATAAACAAAAATCTTAACTTTTGTTTTGTACCTTTAGATATCTCATAAGTAACTACAAATTAAGCATAAACCCTTGCATTGAAATGAATCATGACAATTCTTTTAAAAACGAAAAAACTGATTCCAAACCAAACCAACTTTTAAGGGGCAGACTTTTGAGAATTTTTTTTTTTTACAAATTTTTCCTATTTTTTCTTTCTTTTTTTTTTTTTTTAAGAAATTAAGCTAATAAGCAATATTTTTGAAAAAAATATTTAAAAAAATTTAATCCTGACACTACAGTTACGTGCTTTTTCTTTTCTGTCCTTTTTGATCGTCAGAATTAATTATTGAAACCGTTTCTATGAATTTTAAAAAATATTTTGCTCACATATCCACACGTGCGTGTTTTAACTCTAAAAAGGTGGGTGGGGGGGTGCAGAAGGCTCACTAAATTTCATTCAATTTTTAGTAAAAGGCACGAAACAAAAAATCGCCTTAAAAATATTTCTTGCTCAATCTTTGTTGGTTCAATGGTTAGCATTGAATTTTATTTGTATTTTGGCTATGCTTTTTAATTTTTTTTTTTATTATAACCTTAAACTTTTTAACTTTATGTATTTACCTCTTTTTTTTTCTTTTTCATGTTTAAATTATTTCAGGACATGCACAAAATAAAAGCAGCAATAACGGGACATGTCATTCCAATTTGGTAAAACTTATGTCCACAAAAAAAAACTGAAGTCACTTAATTTCAAACTCTAGCAAAAAAACCTACAGTAGTCTCTTCCTTTTCTTTTTTAATGTAGGCAGAACTCTATTACTCGCTTTTGTTATCTCTGTACCACGCATAAAGAGTATGAAAAGTTTAAAACTGATATTCTGAGTGAATAGTGAACAATGAATATTTTTTTTATTTTGTTTCAAAGTTTTTTAGTTGATCAAATCGTTAGTAACATATTGACTCGCTTCTACCTGTTCAGAATTCTTTATCTGACACTCAGACTGACAGTAATATTTTTTTATTAAACTAAAAAAAAAAAAAATTATATAGTGACTTTGAAAATGCTTCGAAATTGATTTTACTTTCGAAACAACTTTGTAAATGTTTAATATTTACTTACTAATGTTCAAGTTAATTTTTTGATTTTTTTTTTTATAAATTGATACTGAATTGAAAGTTTAAGCTTCCAATAATGAAAAATTATATTTAAAGGAAAATATTTTATTTCTTACTAAGAAGATAACGGCAAATCTTGTAGCTTTTTAAATTTTAAGTACTTAAATTAAATACTAGGTTTTAATTTCGAAAATGTTCTCTACCACTAACCACCATGCACATAAGTCACTACAGTACACACGTACTTCTTACGCATGAATTGGCTTTATAAACTTTTGCTTGCATATGAAAAAATCAATATTAATTGAAATTTAAGAACCAAGTTAAAAGAATATCTTAATTCAAATTGTTATACTACTTTAAAATTGTTTGAATATTAAATAAATGCAGCAGTTTATAAACTTTGCGCATAAAATTAATTCTGTGAAGTGTAGAATCTTAGAATATTTAAAAAAATGTTTGTTAGATTTCTTTGGTAAGACTAATTGTTTGTAAGCTTAAAACCGGAAAAAATAGAGAAGGAAAAGCCTAAATTCTGTGGAGAAGGCAATGGGAAACCACTCGGCTATCATCCCTAAGAATGCCTGGCTATTCACAGATAAAGGGAAAGAATTTGAAGAGCCGTAATCTACATCTTGAAGGGATCAGGACATTGCATTTGAAAACCTGAAATTTGTAATAAGTCAACAAAATTCAAGCCACCTTATCATTTGATAAACTTATTGTGAATTAGATATTGATTTACTGAAACTAGTTTATACATTTAACATTAAAATTTATTTTTTTTTGTAAATGAGAAAAATAAGTATTTTACATGTGCTTAACTGCTATAGTATTTACAATATCAGAAGAAAACTAAAATGTGCAAAGATTAAAATCACTGAATTTAACAATTGAAAAGTGCATAAATTAAAATTCAGTAAATTTTTACTAAAAACTGGAAAGTTCATTTTTATCAAGTTAATTGAAAAGTTGCCAATCAAAACAATATAACAATTTGTCTACTTTAAGAAAAATATACACTTGAAAGTGAATCCCGCTGTGAGTTTTATTCCTTAAAAATTTGGTTTAAATGATAGTTACTAGTAATAGTTTTCATGTTTGACCAGTAATGTATTTTCTATTATAAACACTTGTCTTAGTTAAGCAACTAACAAGGTTCAATAATCTGATATATATATATATATATATATATATATATGTGTGTGTGTGTATGTGTAATTTCACCTTGCTTTAAGGGATGTCTACTCACTTCTGTTGAACAAAAACCTCACCTGCTTCTCATTATCACAACTTATCTAACTAAGCATTCATTCTTAAAACTTGCTTTCCAGGTGTTTCATTATTTTGGTGATTGTTTGTAAATACCTCCTTTACACTTTCATGCAATAGCCAAATTGTTCAGCCTCACTGGACTGTATTCTGTTCCAAGGATAGTTTCTGCTTTCTGTAATTTAACTTTTGGGTTGTTTCCATAAATTGTGGGCATGGCTTCAACTTTTGCAACTAGATTCAAGCATCAAGGATACTCTCACTCACATGCTGTTTATTTGTGACTTATATGAAGAACACACATTCCTTTATGACTATTTTCTCCATCCTTTTTACCAAGTTGGCTCATAGCTTTGAATTATGCTCTTCTTTCAAAGCTTAACTTTTAGTTGATATTGGTCAAATTTCATATTTAGATGAAGCAAAAAAATCTATGAAAGTTCTATAATTATAGATTTATTCCAACTTTACCTGCTCATATTAAATTAGTCTTAAAAAATTAATTTATTTTTATAGAAATATAAACAATAACCTATTGCTGGGTGACATATATATATATATATATATATATATATATATTACACTTGGGATTTTAGGTAACTCAGCAGTCACTTGTATCAGTAAAAATTTAATCTTAAAAGTATCTTATTTTTTAAATGACATTTCTTTTTTTTACATAGTTTCAAGAATAAATCCTTTAAACAGAACCCAATTTATTACAATTTTTTTTTTTTTAAATTTCATGTCTTTTTTTTTTTTTTTTACATCATTTGTTGTTGCTATCACAGCATTTCAGCCATTGTGCCCCCTGGTCTCCATTAAGTGTATGTTGATCCAAGTAATCAACAAGGAATTTCAAATTGAATCCTTTATTCAATCTACAAGAGTAGGTTGTCCTCATTCCACTCTGCCCATGTCTAAGGATATCTGATTTAGTTCTTCAATACTGCTCACTTATTGCTTGCTCTCTTTTCATTGAATCCAAGAAGACACTGCACATTGAGTTCAATTCATCGGCTGAAGTATATGAGAAGTATATTTGGACTTGGTGGAAATTGGGTGAGCAATAATAAATATTTGCTGTTTTTTTTTTTTGTTTTTTTTTTAAATTGTCAAATATTTTGACATATTCACAGCTACAATTTTCATGTATATCACTCATTCGTAATGGAATATATATGATCTTGCAATTCATTGATTAAAATGCTCTGCTATCACTGCACTGGCTGCATACATGGCTGCAGAACCCAGCCTATCCATTGTTCTAGATGTCTGTTGACCCTGCAAGAACCTTCATCTACTCTTTAAGTCTTATTTTTAATCAAGCTGAGTCTCTGGCTGTTCTCATCACCAAAAAAGCATAGTGTAGAAACTGGTTTAGTTCCTACACTATGACCCAACTATGCAGCAAGTAGTACTGGATTATATGGTACTGGTAACAGACATACAGTGGCCTCACATGTACACCCCACTCTCATGTATTTATTTTGATGTAAATTAATAAATATACATATGAGGAGAGTGTACATATGTATAGTATTATAATACTATACATATGTACACCCTCTTTGTATATTTATTACGTCACTATATTTTGCTCCTTACTGTTGAGAACTTTTCTTAGGTGTAATATCATATAATGTTTGTGTATTCTGACACTTGAAAATTAGTCTTATTGGATTTTATGGAGTAATTGACCCTGGCTAAGTGTAATCAGTAAAATGATCAGCAAACAACAATTGGTATGAAAAGAGCAGCACAGAATAAGTAGGTGAAGCAAAAGTTTATGAATAATGGTGTTCACGTGCAAAAGGGATCAAGTAATTGTAGCATTCTAACTTCAAAAGTGGTCCGGTTAGGAAGAAATTCCAGCATATATCTGTATGATTTGTCTATAAATTTGGGGAGGGAATGATTTTTAGTGATCATTCCTATGCAATTGGACCCAATTATCAAGAATCTAAATTTCATTTTATGAAGTAGAATTAATATTTTATAATTACAATATTTTTGTTCAATATGTATGAAGATAAGAACCTCTTTGCAATTTACTTCTTGCATGCATGTTGCAGTTTTTCTTTGCCAATTTGCTAAAATAATTTAAATAAAAATTAGCTTGACTCTCTTCAAAAATATTCTGACATAAATTCTTTTTGATTGGGCTAAGATATTTTTTATATTTAAAATCTAAATTTTTAATATTCAAATATATCTGTATGATTTGTTTACAAAAAATGTCTTGTGTTATCTTTTTCTTTTGCTCTCCCAGTTGATAACTTTTTTTTTCTTTCAGTGCTGTCAACATGTTTGAAAGACAGCTATCACCATTAATGTCTGTCTCCACATTTTTGTTTTCAATGTTTTTGGTAGCAATACATATCAAATCATCAGGTAAGATCAATGTCTTTACTTTTCTTTATCATTTGTCAGTATTCTTGTGCTTCTTTTTTTCTTCCCGCCATTCTTTGTGTATACACCTATTAAAAATATTTTCTTGGCTTCTAAACTTTTTTGTATCAAGACTTTACATCTTCATTTTGGCATGCAGCCATTTCTTCTGCTATTCTAGAAAATATTTGTACTGTTTGAATATTTTTAAGAGCTCTTTTTTTCTTTTTTTTCTTTTTTTGTAAGAACTTATTGATATAAACATTGTATTCATAGCAATGAATGGCTTCAAAGATTTATACAATAAAGTTAAGCCCAAATAGTATAATTTATAAAAAGAAGCAATCTTTTCATTTCCCACTTCTAGTTACTATAATCTTTCAAAGATTCTTTCATCTTTTTGCACTTGTCTCCAGTAACAATTAAGAAATAATGCTTTGTGTATATTATTGATTGGCAGGTCTGTGTATTAAATGAAGTATTAATTTTTTTTACTAGACTTTCATTCATTTCTGTTGTTTATTGCAGCTTTAATATTGTCATTGTATGACCATTAAGTATGCAATATGAATTGAAAATAAAGAATAATACTCCAGAAAGATCTGAGGTCACATTCTTTAACCTTGGAAACATGTTTTTCTATGATAGCACCATTACCAATTAGTTTGAAGGCTTTACCTGTAGGTATCGCTTAAATAAACCATGTAGCGATATTCCTTGTTCTTTTGCTTCTACATGCTAAAAAATGTTTGATTTTCTAATATAGTATGTGTGTGGAAGAAAAAAGTTGAAATGCCTGCAGTTAGACTTAATTTTGTATATTTATACCAATAAAGAACAAGATATTTTGCCAACAGTACTGCATATATCTTTATGTTCAAATGTAGCTAACAAAAGACCACATGGAGGACAAGAATATGCCCAATCCATTTCTTTTAACACAAATAGATGGATATTTTTATCTACTACTTTATATAAGAGAATGAATCTGAAACCAAAGTTAAACACAACTGCCTAGCTTCATATACATTGGTAGTCATAAATGAATGTTTTCATGAAGATATTGCATGAAGTACATTTTACTATTTTCTTTTCCAAGTTTTTGAAAATGAAGTACAATCACTTTTATATTTCTTTGTAACAAAATAAAAAAGCAATGATGCTTGGTCCCATATCCACTTCAAAAGTGGGCTAATTTGCACAAACATAAATATTTTTTTTTTGTGCAGTTTGATGGCTGACTAATTGAAGATATGCATTGTATACTAAATTTACAGTTACACAATTTGAAAAAGCAATTTCTTCCATATCGCTTCAAAAGTCATGGATTTGGAAGGTAGCAAAAAATTCATCTAATTTCAGTGCTAGTAAATCATGAAAGAAACTGAAAACTTAGACTTGTCCAAAAGTGAACAATAGTTGACTTAAGTGATTGGCAATATTATGGAGAATTTAAAAGACAACTAATATTCAAACACTTAAAATTAGGCTGGATTTTATCAATGCTTCTGATGTGGGAATCAATTGAAAACTATTGATACTGTGATTTGTTGTTGCGTACATAAAAAATAGCTTTTATTCTGAGATACTCTTTATTTTCTGAAGTACGAAAATGTGATTTTTTTTTTTTTTTTTTTTTTTTAAATAATAAATAAATGATTTATATTTTTAATTATTTTTTTAATCCTGGTGATGTTACAAAGAAATGTTACTACTTAATTTTTTTTTTTTTTTATTGCAATGTATAATTTATTTTTTCACTTTAAGGCAAAAATAAAATCTCCCTTCATCTAACATTATTTTGTTAAAGGTCTTGTGTTCATTAAAATTTTTGTTCATTAAATTTTATATAAAAATTATACAGAAAAAAATTAAGGTTCTTAATCTGAAAATATTTACCTCTTTTTGTACTAATTAGCTAAAATCTTTAAATCACTTTTTTTAATAAATTGATTTTACTTGAAATTTCAACAAATATAATTTTTTTTATTTTATCATTTACATTGTGGTATTTTACTTTTGTCTAAAGAATGTGTATGTTTTATAAGAATTGTTACTTTTTTATTTTCTTTCTTTATTCTGTCATCTTTTTATTTTCTTAACAGAAAGTATAGCAGTAATGTCTGTAGATTTGGGCAACCAGTTCATGAAGATTGCAATTGTCAAGGTAAATAATCTATTGTTTGTGAAAATAATTTAAATCGGGTGAAAATGGCAGATTGCCCTATTTTAGAAAAAAGTTTAAGCTGTTGAAGATGCAATAGAAAGGGAAAAAATGTTGGCATATTTTCAAAATAATGCCAATGATGAACTCTGGTCATTGGCGCTGACTTACTTTATCAACAACTTGATTGATGTTCAGTCAATCTCACATCCTTTCACTTTCATATAGATTTTTTTTTTAAATTTTATTTCCATAAAGTTTAAAAAAAAAAAATGCAAATTAAATATGAAACTTTTGCATGAAGATTCAATATGTTAAAAATGTTGATTTATTATCTGTTTTTCTTTTATGTAAATGCTCACTATTTAAATAAATTTGAGGCTGGAAGTGGGGGATATTTATTCTATAGGCAATTTGCCAGTTTCAACCTGATTTTTATTCAAAGCCATAAGAATATTTTTCTTTTGACGATTTATAAGCCACTTTCGATAAAGTTCATTTTTTATCCTTAGGTTAAATTTTATGAAGTTTATTTTAGGAAATGCTTATTAGCCTATTTTGTGTTAGATTTACAATTCTCAAAAACATGTAAAATTTCTAATGCTGGTTATGAAATTTATTATGATTTATAAAAATGCATAAATTTAGATAGTGTATCTAAAATTATAATAGCTTACTATTTTGCTCCATAGTTGCTTTCTGCAATGTATTGCTTTAATAACCAGATTATTTGATTATATCTCAAGTCTTTAATCTAATTGAACAAAAGTAGATGCTTATCCCTGGTTTCCTGTTTAGAATTGTTTCTGGTTCCTTCTAAAGTCTTCTCATCAGTGTTTCATTCCCTTGTGTCTTAGTGGCATTATTGCCTTGCTTGGGGTGAAATGATTGGAGAAAAAAAATTCAAGTGACTTTTCACTATATCTCATTTACTAATTTATCTATAATTTATGGTTGTTGAAGTTCTTAGCTAATCACTAAATAAATGCTATTCAATAACAAACTAGCATTAAAAAGTGAACAAGATTGAATTGTTTTTTTAGTCAAACTTATTAATTTGTCAAATACGTTTTTAAGCCAACCTTGTAATTTAATCAGTTTTCTGGGACTTTTTTTTCTGTTGGCAGTTATGCGATAAAAGCAAACTTTGAAAAGAAAGCATATTAGTTCTCAGTTTAAATATGTTGCTTCAAATACTTACTTTGAAGTAATATGGTAAAACGTGTGTGTGTGTGAATACAATTAAAATGTTTCTTTGTTCAATATGTATTTTCATTGTTTGATGTTTTTCTTTTCTTTTTTTTTTTTTTTTTTATTTAGCCTGGTGTACCTATGGAAATAGTATTGAATCTGTAAGTTAATATTAAAATCTTCCCCTAAAATTTAACAATTCTATTGTTGCAAGTCTTAAATGGTACTTGGTATTTTTAGTTCAACTTTAATGTGAAAATAGTTATGAAAATAAAACTAATGTAACTTTGATATATTACAAAATATCTGGTTAGTTTATAGCTTTGCTTTTGAAGTGGTTAGGCAATATACAGGGTGCAATGGTTATATTGTCTAAATTGCACAAAAATGAAAATGATACCTACATCTTGTTTTAACAATAGATTTAAATTACATAAATAACAAGATTTAAAACTACATAAAACACCTGAAATACTAAATTCATTCAATCAAATCACCATTGGCTTCAATCACTACCTCCAGACAATTTCAGAATCTCCTGCAATTCTTCTGGATGGTCTCTTTGTTTAAGTTGGTGAATGCTGCCATAATCCTTGCCTTCAGTTCATCTTTGGTCTTACAAGGATTTATTTATTTATTTTTATATATATATATATATATATATATATATATATAATCTCATTCAATAAATAAGGGGGTTCCAGTCTGACAAGGTAGGTGGCCAGATGTAAGGGGGTGAAGAAGTCGCAAAAATTGTCTGACAGCCATGACTGCTTGTGTGGTATGGTGCAGAATCCTGTTGTCAGACATAAGGTTTTTTCAGCAGCCACCTTCTTGATACAGGCAGCACTACCTCAAGGCATTTGATGTAAGCCTCCATGTTGTGTCTGAGTCCCTCATCAGCAAATTAAGGCATCCTTTTCTTATCAGAATTATCAGTGAGTTTTCTGAGCAGCTGTATCTTTGTAATCATCATTAGACTCTTTCTGAATCTTCTGCAGTCTTCAGATTGATACTCAAACACTCTGAAATCTTCATATTGGATCTTCTGGTATGGATATCAAGCAGTACAGCATGCCATTTCCAAATTTCCAGCTGAGTGAATTGCATCGTGGTGCTCTTTTTCTCACGAATGATGTCCAATTGACCCTTCTATATTGTGCATTTGACAAAAGCAAACATGCATGTGCAAAATTAAAAATATAAAATTGTGATAATTTACCCATCGCGCCTTGTACAAACGTAGTTATAATTCTTCAAAGTTTATATGATTTTTTTTACTTGCAGCCTTTTCTTTAGGTAAGAATTTTAAAAATCTCTTTGGGCTTTTCAATTATTAAACAAAAAGCAATTGTGGGTGGGGGTTGCAAATTTTTTTTTTTTTTTATTTCTGCTCATTTGCTTATGGGGCAAGCACACTACCTTGACAGATGTTCCCTAGCTGCACTCATAAAAAAAATCATTTCATTCTACAAATTATATATATAAGTATATATAATAGACTTACAATGATTGTTTAAAAAAACCAAAATCAGTTTGTTTATATATGAGTTAGTGGTTATTAAAAAAATCTCTTAAATTCAATTTTATTTCACTTCAGAGAATCTAAACGAAAAACAGCCTCCTTGGTTGCCTTACGAAATGAAAGGGAATTTTCTGACATGGCTCAGACAACAGTAAGTTTCTTTTGATTTCACTTAGTTTCTTTTTTATTATGATAATAATGATAGAAGATAATTGTCCCAATCTGACTGATAGTTTCAGTCATCTATCTTACTATATGTTCTTATTCACTGTATGAAAATTAAAAATTTTGGTTGGTTCCTTTCCTCTTTTTGCATCTTATTTTTCTATATTCTAGTTTTTGTTTTTCTCTTTTGCTTAAGTAACCATTAAAAAAATGACCTAAATCAACTTCCGAGTCTGAAAAAAAAATACACACACACACACACATACTTAGATTCCTTTCTTCTAATAGATTTTGAAAATGTTAAAAAAATGGTCTCTTAATAAGACAGGTTGAGACCATTCTAATTACCAAACTAAACATTTACTATTAAATCCTAATAGTCAAGAAACACTATCCTATATAAGCCAATAGGAGTAGATATGCTCTCTTGTAGCCCAGTCTTTACTCCTTCCCCTTCTATTGAACAGAAGTAGACTCATTCCTTATTTACTGTTGAGGAAGGGGTTTCTGATTTCTTTCCTCTCCTCGGGTCTTAATAGTGATGTTGTCATAAGTTTCTTTGAAATGTGTATGGATGGTGGCAACAGCTCTTCATACTTAGGGTACCAGTTTGGCAGTTTTCTGGTTGTTTCCAACTGATAGGAGTCTAAACTCGTGTGTATCATCTTGAGAGGCTGCTCTGATCAACAGTTGAATAATATCAGGATTCTTGTAGTGTTGTGTCATGCATGGATGGGTGACTCTGGTAGGCAACCCTGAGGTCATTATGTTGCAATCTGTGCTAGTTCCCTTCCTACACATATTGCATTTGACAACTTACTGCTACTCTAGGCCTCTCCTTACTGATAACTTTAAATCCTGACAACTCATAATCAATGATATAAAACTAAACCAGCTAAACAAAAACACCTAAACCCGTCAATATCTTTGATGTCCATGGTATTTGTACGAACTTTTGCAGTGTGAAATTGTTCCTCTACAAAAGGTTCCCTGACATCCTAGCTCTCTGTGAAACTAACCTCAATCTTATAATTCCCTCCTGGATACTGTCTTCTCTTTAGGAAGAAGAAATGTTCACATACATGGCCTGGGTGTTTGTCAGTGAACACAGATTCTCCAATAACTTCACATTTGACTTGACTGGAGTATTTACGCCCGACTTCCCCTCTAGAACTGAGGTTCAACTGAGGGAGGTTTACATAACCCCTCTCTGGTCTCAAACAAAATTTCAAAGCTTGATTTCCATAAGGTGGTCCTGGGTATGACGATAAACTGCATCTGCAGCCCTGTTGGCGGGGCTTCAGAATGCGTCAACTGCACCTCTGCAGAGGGTAAAAGTCCATCAATGGGGCCACCTGTTGGCTGTGGGTGGCGACCAGTGATGTCTGGGGGCGGGATCCTGGTGGTTGAGCAGGTCATGACCCGGATGCAGAGAGGCCATGTTTCTGCAACACATCACTTTGGCCCTTACCTGGGTTAGACAGGTGGTTAGAGAGGCCCGATTCGATCAATCGGCTAGTCACGTCAAGCCCTAATACTTACTCGCATAAAATCATCTAACTCAAACAAAATAACTCAATAGATGTGTCACTAAAACGGACTGATTCTCAGCTACAAACAAGAGATAGACCACATGTAAGTATTAGGTGGTGGCAAGGGTCAATCTACTAGTAAGGAAAAGCTGTTAGAAGGTTTTCAATCTGAATTTTTCATCAAAAATGGGTCTGAAAAACAAAGAGAAACCCGAAATGCTAACAGCCTCTCACTAGTGTGAGTATACCTTTCTTGTATCCCTGGGATAATAGAGCGAATGGGTTTCCCCCCTAATATCTCCCGCTGTTGGGCTCCAAGGAGGGTGGGGAGCAAGGAGGATGAAATTTAAAAAATAAAACTAAGACCCCATACTGAATACAGCTCTGAGAGCCTAGCCTCCGAACCTGAGTCAGACAATGAATATGATCAAAAGCAGTTTCCGAGATTCATTGTCTTGGAGTTAATGGAGAACACTCCAATCACCAATTTGTCCCCCTTCATTGTTGAAAAAACAATGAGATCCTTAACAAAAACATCTACAATTAAAAAATTAAGGAATAATACCTTGTTAGTAGAGATTTCAAATAAAACTTCAGCAAATAAGTTATTGAAACAAAACCTGTTTTCTAATCTAAAGATAAAAGCCTACCCACACAACTCCTTGAACTCCTCAAAGGGTGTGGTGAGAAGCTCAGATCTCTCTCTATGCACGCTAGAAGAAATAAAGAAGAATCTAAGGAAACAAGGGGTCACAGATGCGCAAAGAATAATGAAAAAAAAAAGTCAAATGACTCCAACAAACACTTACATTCTCAATTTTAACACCCCAAAACCTACTGAAATAAAAATTGGATATTTTTTTTTTTTTTTTTTTTTTTTTATATAAGCGTTTCACCCCGAGCAAGGCATGTCACTGCCACTACTGTGCAGGGGGCTACGTAGAGTGGAGAAAGGCTGGTTAAATATAGGAAATAACAGAGGGTGGGTGATAGGCGGGTGAGGATACCGAGAATGAGGGTTGGGTAGATGAGTGTTGTGAGAATAGTTGGGAGTTAGTGTGATAGGAGGTGTCTATTGACCCTACATTTAAACACCTGGAGATTGTAACTGTCGGGAAAGCAGACTTGTGGAAGGGAATTCCACAGGCGGGAAGCGCGAGAAAAGAAGCTGTTGGAGTAGAATTTACGGTTACATCTTATCTGTTTAACTGTAAAAGGGTGGGACCTAGTTGCTAATGTAGTATCTCGTGTAAATTCGTGCTTAGGCGGCACCAGTGATCTAAGCTCATCGGAGCAGAAGCCATGAAAGTACTTGTAGAAGAGGCACAGGGAAGCTACATCACGCCGGTGTGAGAGCGGCTACAGCCGGTCTGCCAAGTCAGTATCAACCACGTTACAGATCCTCCTTTGTATTTTGTCAAGAAGCCCAAAGAGGGCAGCAATATTCAATACACGGGCGGATGGTAGATTTGTATATGTGCAGAATAGTTTCAGGAGGGAAAAATTTCCGGGCCCTGCACAGAGAGCCGACTTTTATAGCAGCAGATTTGGCAATGGATTCAATGTAGTCATTCCATTTGAGGTCCGCCGAAAGTGTAAGGCCAAGGAGGCGTAGTATTTTACTCTCTGGGAGGCTAGCCTGTCCCATGCTAATGGGAGGTAGATGCGATTGTCTATGGTGGTTAGTTGATAACAGCTTTGTTTTGGGGGCATTGAAATTTACCAACCATTTCCTACCCCAGGTCACTATGGATTGGAGGTCCCTTTCAAGTGCGGCAGCAAGGTTCACTTTGTCGTCCAGACCTGGTTTCTGATCGATGCGGGAGTAGATTGTTGTGTCGTCGGCATACATGCCAACTTGGGATCTAATGGTGTCGGGGAGATCATTAATGTAGATCAGAAATAGCGTGGGACCTAGGATAGAACCTTGAGGGACGCCCGCATTCGTCTGGTAGTTTTGGGAGGCATGCCCATTTAATACCACCTTTAATGTGCGGTTAGAGAGGAAGGACTGGATGAGGTCAAACAGATGTCCAGTTATCCCATAGCTCCACAGTTTGCACAAGAGGCCAGCATGCCAGACCCTGTCGAATGGTTTGGAGATATCCAAGACAACGGTTCGGGCTTCACCATTCTTGTCGAGTGCCTGGTATATGTACTCGGTAATGGTCGTTAGCATATCAGCAGTAGACCTGGTGAAGCGAAACCCATACTGTTTGTCAGAGAGAAGCCCGTTGGTCATAAGGTGCTGAATCACCTCGGCGTTGATAATGGCTTCGAAAACTTTGCCAAAGATTGGAAGGAGACTAATAGGACAGTAATTGGCGGGGTCTGAGGGTTCGCCAGAATTCTTAAATATAGGTACTACGCAGGAGGACTTCCAACAGGCAGGAAAGCAGGAAGCAGATAGGCAGAGGTTATAGAGTTTAGAGAGGACATAGGAGAGTTCTGGGGCACATTTCTTCAGTACTATGACTGGGATTCCGTCACCGCCGCTCGCTTTGTGTGGGTCAAGTTGCGCAATTATCTTGGCGACCAGCGAGGGTGAAATGTGGACGTTATTTAGTTGAGCCTTAGTTCTGGGTGGGAAGTCTGGTGTAGGTATTCCTAACGAGTCCAGTGTCGAATTGGTTGAGAATTTACGGGCAAAGCATTCAGCCTTGTCGGCTGGGGAGGTGAGAACTTCAAATTCATTGATTAGTGGGGGTATTGAAGTCTTGTTCCTGCTGAGCACGCTTTTGCAGAGACGCCAGTAATCTTTGGAGCCAAACTTAGAGGATGCTATGCGTTGCCTAATTCTGGTAGCAAACGCCCTCTTGGCTTCGTTCAGTACTTTTTTACACTTGTTCCGTGCTGAGGTGAAAAGGCGCCTGTTTTGGTTCGACGAGCAGCTCCCTCTGAGATGTCACAATTGTCAAAAGTTCGGACACCACAAGGAGAAATGTTTCAGATCACAAAGATGTAAAGTTTGTGGAGAAATTGGGGATCACATTAACTGTGAACTTCCTTTAAAATGTGCAAACTGTACATTAAACCATGCAGCAGACTCAAAAGAATGTGAAGTCTGGAAAAAAGAAAAAAAACTATCCGAAATTAACCATACCAACAATATACCATACCCGGAGGCAAGAAGGATAGTAGAGCACTCACTGAGTGCATCAACATATGCAAATATAGCCAGAACATCAAACAACATAATGCAAGGACAAGAAACAACACAAGACAATCTATTAGAAGTGGTGAAAGAATTAAGATCTCTATTGGAGATACTAAAGAAAAATTTGATCAGTTCGACACCTAGATCCGATATGGAACCAGATCTAAAGGAAAAACCCCAATTCCAGATCAAGGAAACCGAAGGTGATACAATCGAAAGAAAGTTGCAATCCAAACAACAGCAAACACCAATCCTCCCCATTACCACTACCAAAGTTAATAACTCTTTGCCTCCAAATACAAATCCTTCCTCAAAAAATCAACATCACAAATCGAAAACTGAAATTGTTTTAACAGAAAAAGAAAACAAATATGAATTGATGGAAATAGAGAGACAGGAAAGACAATCAAGACAGAGAAGCTCAAAAAGTCCAGACAAAACCAAACCTAGAATAACCAGTTCATCTCAAACACGGGAACGGTCTGCTCCCAGACAAAGAACAACAAATGAACCAAAAGAAAAAAACCAAAGGAACAGCTCCTAATAAACAAGCAGAACCAAAAGAAATTCAAGGAACAAAACATAAGAATCAAAATGCAAATAAGAGAGAAAGCATAGAAGAGATGGACACCTCTACTACAAAATATTATATAGTCAAGTAAACTCTCTTAAAAATTTCAGTATATAAGCATGGATCAAAAATCTTACAATGGAACTGTCAGGGTTTAAAACCAAACATAAATGAGCTACTTCTTATGATGAATTATCATCCCACTATTATCTGTCTATAAGAAACCTTTTGAAAAGTTGAAGATAAAATAAAAAATTATACACAATATAATTATATACATAACCTCAATCAGAAGGCATGGGGGGGGTGTATCGATTCTAATTAGAAACGATATCCCCCAAAGTAAAATCCAATTAAAGTCTGATATACAAGCTGTTGCTGCAAAGGCCACTATACATAGAACCATTAACATTTGCTCCATTTACATCCCTCCTCCAGATCCCATAAACAAATCTGAACTAAACAATCTAATTGAACAACTTCCAAGACCTTTTTTATTACTAGGTGACTTTAATTGCCACAATCTATATACTCAGATAAAAAAGGCAAAAATCTAGAGAAAATCATGAATCTCAATGACTTATGCCTACTAACAAGTCCAACACCTATTTACATCCAGCATCAGGCACTTACTCAGTGCTGGACCTATCCCTTTGTGATCCATCTACACTTATGGACTATGATTGGAAAGTTCTAGATGACTCATGGGGTAGTGATCATTTCCCAGTTGTTCTGACATGCTCAAAAGAAATTGAAAACCACCCGGCTCGATGGAAGCTAAATAAAGCAAATTGGAAAGAATACAAAAAAAAATGCTACCAAAAGCTTTCAGTCAAAGAAGACAACAGTAAATCCATTGAATACTTCACAGAAACCTTAATAGCCATTGCAAAGGTATGCATACCAAAAAACAATGAACCAAACAAACAACAAAGACCATGGTTCAATGATGAATGCAAAAAAGCTATCAGATTAAGAAAAGCAACACTACGGAAATTTAATGCTCAACCCACAACTCATAATCTAGATCTTTTCAAGCAAAAAAGAGCAGTAGCACGTAGTGTGATCCAGGAAGCCAAAAGGGAATCCTGGAAAGACTATATAAACAAAATAAATTGTAACACAAAACCAAAAAAAGTTTGGAATATGATAAGGAAAATTGCTGGAAAGAATGTATCTCCCCCTCTAAATCACCTCACTCTAAATAACGAAAAAATAACAAAGACAAAAGATATATCAAACCTACTAGCAGAAACATTTAAAAACAATTCCTCTCACAAAAACTACAGACAACCATTCCAAAAAATTAAGCAGGACACAGAAAAAACGAAAAATAAACTAAATTTTAATTCTAATAACAAAGAAGATTACAATCAGACTCTTACGATGAATGAACTTAGAAATGCCATGAATGAATCACACAATACTGCTACTGGTCCTGATGAAATTCATTATGAATTCTTAAAACAACTCCCCCACCATTGTGTAGAATATTTGTTAGATATCTTTAACAAAATATGGCTCAAGGGAAAACTGCCAAAGAGCTGGAAACAGGCCATTGTGATTCCCATAGCAAAACCAGAAAAAGACAAATCAGACCCAAAAAAACTTTCAACCCATTGTAATACCCCAACGGTCCGACCTAACAAATTCTCTGGCGGCTGTTCTCCACGCTGTGATGTTGCCGGAAATTTGTAGAAAATGTCGGCCGGACAGCTGGGGGTACAAGATTGACTATAAGGAACGAACTTCCACAATTTGGATGAGTTGTAAAGGATGCTTTATTCGTTTAGAGTTAGCCTTGTCGGTTGGGGCAGGCGAATGTGACACACAGCTCTAACTCTAATTAATGAAGATCAACAAATCCAAACTGAACGAAACAAGACGAACGGAGATCCTTACTTCAAGCTCGCACCCGGCTGACTCCCTTCACTTTCTCTTAACTTCTTCTTAACTTCTTCTTAACTTAACTCGGAAAAAATACCTGAATTTATTTAAAATTGACCGGAAACCTGGAAATCCGGAAATGCTTTCGACCACCGGTGACAAACACCGGCGACTGTAAGTCTGAAATTTCAGTTATCTTTTTTTTTATCTTAATAAGGCTTCCGCCGGAAAAGGCTTAATGTGTGGTCAAGATACAGTAAAGGACAGCCTTTGACCGGGTCATCGAAAACTTACCTGCTGAAGTTGAACTTATCTCATTAAATCACTGAGTCAATCATTTACCGGAGGACAATTTTCCTCATAAAAGAAAAAGCGTTTATTTATTTTTTTTCCTCTTCTTTTTCACTTTTGTTAGATATGTTTTTAAACTATTTTCTATTCTAATCTATTTTCTATTTTAATCTATTATAATAAAATACATATATGTCTAGTTATCGTGTCACACCATAACACTAACAAGTTGCTTATGCAAAATGTTCGAAAGAATAATAAGACTAAACTGGTACCTGGAAACAAATAACTTAATTTACAGAGTGGCTTTCGAAGTAAGAGAGACAATCGCTAACATAATCCGATTAGAAACATTTATCAGAGAGGCTTTCATAAAAAAAGAACATGCAATAGCCATTTTCTTTGACTTAGAAAAGGCTTATGAGACCACATGGAGGCAAGGAATTATGAAAGACTTATTCAATCTGGGTCTAAAAGGTAGACTACCCTTGTTGATAAAAGATTTTTTATCCAACAGAAGCTTTAAAATAAGAATTGGATCTACTCTCTCTGATTCAAAAATACAAGGAGTTCCACAAGGATGCATCTTGTCTGTTACCCTTTTTAATATAAAAATCAACAACATAGTAAACTGCCTGAACAATGAAGTTAATGGCTCCTTATATGTGGATGATCTGATTTGCCATAGATCCAAAAATATGAATACCTCAGAACGGCAACTGCAGATATGCATAAATAAATTAAACCAATGGACCATCGAAAATGGTTTCAAATTCTCATCAACCAAAACCAAGGGTGTGCATTTTTGTAACCAAAGAAAAATGCACAATGATCCAACACTCAAATTAGAAGGAACAGGAATTGAAATAACAGACCAACACAAATTTCTGGGAATAATTTTTGATAAAAAACTCACATTCATCCCTCATTTGAAATACTTGAAACAAAAATGTTTCAAAACACTACAACTTATGCGGATTATAGCTAATACAGAATGGGATGCAGATTGCATATCACTCTTAAAAATATACAGATCTCTAATAAGATCCAAACTGAATTACGGTTGTTTTATATATGGTATGACTAGGAAATCCTACCTAAAAATTCTTGATCCCATCCACCATGCAGGTCTAAGACTTGCCCTTGGTGCATTTAGAACATCTCCCATAGAAAGCCTATATGTAGAAGTGCATGAGGCTCCATTAAAATTGAGATGTGAAAAATTAGATCTGCAATATTATCTAAAACTTAAGGCTAACCCATCAAATCCTGCCTATCAATGCACATTTAACTCAAACTATAAACGCCTGTTTGACAAAAAAGAAAACGTTATCAAACCTTTTGGCCTTCACATGAAAAAAATAAAACCAATTAATGACAGTTCGATAGACGAAAATAGTATACATGAATTCAATGTCCTCGAACATCCACCCTGGCTTCTGAAACAATCCAAAGTCATTTTAGAACTGGCTGATCACATAAAAGCTGGCACACATCCCTTTCTTTATATAGAAAAACTAAATTATATATTGAATCAATATCCAAACTGGACCCACATATATACTGATGGCTCCAAAGTCAATAACAAAGTAGGATGTGCTGCTATCTGTAAAAGTACCGTTCTACAAAAAAGATTACCTGACAATTCATCAATATTTAGTGCAGAAGTTATGGCCATTGACTTAGCCCTGGATCTCATCCCTAAACTTACCTCAAACAAAGTTATTATATTCTCGGATTCTTTAGCAGTGCTTGAAGCAATAAAGAACCAAAAATTAAACAATCCTTTGCTCATCATACTTTTATATAGACTTCATGTGATTTCACAAAATAAAACTATCATTTTTTATTGGATTCTCAGTCACTCTGGATTTCATGGAAATGATAAAGCTGATGTGGCTGCAAAAAAACTCCCTAAAATGTGACACAAGTAACATAAAGGTCCCCTACACTGACTATAAACCCCTGATCAAGAACTATATTTTAAAGAAATGGCAAGAAACCTGGAACAACTGTCAAAACAATAAATTATTTAGAATCAAACCCATCCTAAAGAAACAACTATCAGAACCCAGTAAATCACGCAAAGAAGTGATTATATCCCGTATTCAAATAGGACATACACACATAATCCACTCTTATCTCCTAAAAAAAAAATGAAGAACCTCCTGAATGCATTGCATGTCAAGAACCCTATACAGTAAAACATGTTCTACTTGACTGCAGTGATTTTACATATATCCGGCAATCCCTCTATAATGTTAACAACCTGAAAGATCTTTTCGAAAAAATAAACTCTAATACTATTTTAACCTTCCTCAAAAAGATCAAACTATACAACAAAATATAATCTAAGTAAAGATCCGAAGATCAAAAATAGATTTGACCCTCACCAAGTGAAAAATTTAAAAAGTAATGCAACTTGAAAGCAATGGAAAAGTTTAAAAAGCAAGACATCTTCCAAAACTCTGTAAAAATAATATAACCTTACCTAAAATCATTTGTTGTGACCTTAAATGAACCCATAAGGATTGATAGGTCATTAAATCTCAAAACAAACAAAAAAAATTTCCATAAGGCAAGTGGTGGTGACAGTATTCCGGTCATTGTTATGAAGAAATGTGCCCTGAACTCTCCTCTGTCCTCTCCAAACTCTATAATTACTGCCTCTCTACTTCCTGTTTTTCTGCCTGCTAGAAGTCCTTTTCTGTGGTACCTGTATTTAAGAACTTTGGAAAACCCTTGGACCTCTCTAATTATTGCCCTGTCAGCCTCTTACTGATTTTTGGCAAAGTGTTTAAGGCTCTCATCAATGCTTAAATAGTTCACCACCTCACCACCCATAACCTACTCTCTGACAGACAGTACAGCTTCTGCTTCATCATCTCTGTTGCCGATGTGCTAATGACCATCACTGAGTACATACTCCAGGCTCTTGTGAAAAATGGCAAAGTTCTAGCTGTTGCCTTGGATATCTTCAAAGCATTGAATTGTCTGTTGCACTGGCTTTCTGCACAAGCTACAAGGCAATGATATCACAGGACACTTGTTTAATTTGATCCAATCATTCCTATCAAACTATCAGGAAGGTTGGGTTACTGTGTTGGGCCAGGAAGTTTTTCTTGCCTGAATACATGTTGCACATATACAAATTAATCATCTGCCCATGCATTGAATACTGTTGTCATATCTGGTCAGGTGCCCCTGCTATTCATCTCAGGGTTCTTGACAGGATCTGGCAGCTTGACTCAAGTCACTTCTCACTGACAGAATGTGGCTTCCTTCTGTCTCTTCTATGAATATTTTCACGACTTCTGTTCTGACAAGCTTAGCTCCCTGGTGCTCTCTCTGCATAAATTTACTTGAACAACTAGACTGGCAACAAAGTCCCACTCTTTTACAGTCAAAACGACCAAATGCAGCCACCACTTCTACCCTAGCAGCTTTCTTGCCCTTTCCGCCTGTGAAAGTCCCTTCTGTATACTTACTTTCCTGTGGCAGTAATATCTTGCTTGGGATGATTATATGATTATAAAAAAAATCCCTTTGGTTCCCTTGAATCACCTGTCCACTCCTCCATGTCTCTGTCTCTCTCTACTAAACTCGGTAAACTATCTATTCTTTCTCTACTACTCCTCTTCCTCTCCTGACTGCTGCATTCTAGATAGTCTTGTCTATATTGTCAGAAATACTATTTCTTTTACCAATTTACTAATATATTTGTGTTTGGTAACTTCAATGCCCATCATTCCAAGTGGCTAGAGAAAACTGTCACTGATCTTGCTGGTGTCCAAATGCTGAAGTTCTCTGACTCAGTCTTTCACGCAAGTGGTTGATTCCCCTCCTTGTGTTTCCCTAGTAATCACAATGGACATACTTCTCTTCTAGAGCTCTTACTTCTATCCAAAATTCTTGGCATGTTATGTGGCTCTGCTCTCTTGATAACTCTGATCATGTTGTGTCAGTAAATGTCATTTTGTACTTTCCCTCCATCTAGGAACCTCCTCCCAGCAGAATATCTTACTGTTATCAACAAATGAACTGGGAGTCATTCCAAGATTTCCTTTGTGATGTCCCTTGGAACAAAGTTTTTAGTCTCCCTGTTAAAGACTGCAACTCTGGAGTCTCCTCCTGGGTGAAAGCAGGCATCAATGCTTTCATCCCAGCTTGAAAATTTCTACTTAAACCTAGTTCATCTCCTTGGTTTTTTCTTGCTTGCTCTAACATAATTTCTATGCTTGAATCCCATAAGGCAAGTGGAGGTGATGGAATTCCAACCAGCAATCTAAAGAAATGTGACCTTGAGCTGGCTCCAGTCCTCTCCAAACTCTGTAACTATTCCTCACTTCTTCCTGTTTTCCAAAATCCAAAGAAGGATCTGTAATATAATCAATCCTGACTTGCCAGCACGCCTTCAGTCACATTCTCACCGACGTGTTGTGGCTTCACTTTATCTTTTCTATAAGTATTTTCATGGAAATTGCTCTGACAAGCTGTTTTCCCTTGTATCCTAACCCCATGTATTTACTTGTACTTCTAGATTGGCATCAAGGTCCCACCCTTTTACCATAGAAATAGTTAAATGTAAATGTCTCTTCTACTCTAACAGTTTCTTTTCTCACACATCCCATTTGTGGAACTCTTTTCTATTCTCTTGCTTCCCTGATAGCTACAATCTTATAAAGTTTAAATGCAACATCAATTGCCATCTTTTATCTACTTGACTATTATATATCTCTTATATTCAACATCCCCTGTATCTTTTGCTTTTTCTCTCACTGTAATCCCATGCACACTAGTGGTATTTCTGCTTTGCTTGGGTCAAAATGATTATTAAGAAGAAAAAAAATAGTGCTACAGCTGAGTTTGTCTTACATAATTATTTGGCTTATGCATATTTTTAATTTGCTAACCTCTTCAATGCATATTATAATCTTTACAGCAAGTGCGGTTTCCAATACATGCTTACTGGTACCTCCTTGATGTCATTGGCAAACATTTTGAGGATCCAGCTGTAGCAACATATCAGAAGCGTTTCCCATACTATACACTAGTGAAGGATGAAAATAGAGGAACAGTTCTGTTTAAAGTAAATGAGTAAGTTTTAAATTGTTACAATTGCAAATCTTGAGAAAATTGCTTTCTTCTAAAGCTGATTATAAGAATAAAGTATAGAAAAGATTTTAATTTTTTTTCTTTTTTTAACAGTGAAACATTTTACAGTCCAGAAGAATTGCTGGCTATGTTGCTTGAATATTGCAAAAATTTGGCAGAAGATTTCACTGGTAAATTAACAACTTTTTTTTTTTTAATTATTAAAACTAAGGCAGCAGAAGATTCATATTCTTTAAATTTATTTCTTTGGTTTAAATTAGATATTTTACTTTTTGTATGATCTTAATTCAAAAATAGACTAACAAATCAAAGAAATTAGAAAAAAATACTGAAATTAATTCCATAGTAAATTTTTTTTTTTTTTTGCAAAATTCTTTTCAATTTATGATTTTTTTATATTGTTACTCAAATTTATTGGGGTATGTAACTCAAGACAGATTTTAAAATTGACACTAACAGAATCCTTGAATAGGAAATTTATAAAATAATTTGAGTTTTTAAATTTTCCCTGTCTTACTAGTATTACTTTTTTCATTTTGTTTTCACATTGAGCATGTAATATCCAATTTTTCTTATCTTTATTCTAAGAACAACCAATCAAAGATGCTGTAGTGACTGTGCCACCTCATTTCAATCAAGCAGAAAGAAAGGCTGTGAGAGATGCTGCTCAGATTGCGGGCTTAAACTTACTTCAACTGATGAGTGACAATGCAGCCGGTATTGCTTCTTTTTAATTTTACTTTAATTATATTGGTACTTGTTTTGAGCATGTTCGTTTTTGTATATACCTTTTAAAATATCTTTAATCATTACTGCTTTAGCCACACATACAGTACCAGATTTACCTATAGGCTTATCAGGGGCCTCTAGCAAAAGTGTATATTTTCTTACACATGCTGTCATAATGCATTGTAAAATTAAATAAGCTTTCAGTAATTTTAAATACTCTTTGTCATCACCAGCTTTATTCAAATTATTTAACTGTTCCATTTTCCTCTGCTTGAGAAAATGGGGGATTTGGAGGGATCTCATGAGTGGAAAGTCTATGGCCTCTCTTATAAATCTGGCCCTGCATATACAGCTACTAAGTTTTGTTTTAGAATGTTAAATTTCCAAATAACATTTATAAAGTAAAATTTGGTATTTTGTTAGTGTAAAATTTGCATATGTTGAAATTTCATTAATAATTCTGTATTATGTAAAATTATTAACTGAAATCAATCAACCAACACTGTAGTAAATTATATTTTGATTTCTATGTATACTTTAACCCATTATCTACAACAGAAATTTGTCATTAAAAATTGAGCCACGAAACTGCAATGATGGAAATTCTTGTCGTTTGCAGTTAATGGGTTTGTGAGCTGTTTGAAATGTGATTATTTCATTTTAGCTGTAAAAACGTAATTATACTTTGCATTTTTTTTAAAAATCTCTTAATTTTTTTTTTTTTTTTTCCATAAAATTTAAATTTTTAGTGGCTTTGAATTATGGAGTGTTCCGAAGAAAATATTTTGACACTAAACCCCAATACATTATGTTTTATGACATGGGTGCAAGCTATACATCAGCAACAATTGTTGGTAAGTTTTGCTTATGAAAATAATGCCAGTATTCAAGTAGAGAATGTAGTTTAATCTCTAAATAAGTATTAGTGAAGTTTGTGTTTGTTTATTTATATGTACACCTACATTGACCTGAATTCATTATTTGGGAAAAAGAGCTAAATTCTACTAAAACATTTTGCTGATATAAATTATGATGCTAATATAATAAATAAAACTAAATGTTCACTTATCACATCCCTAGTCTTTCATGAAATTTACTACCATTTGTCACAGAGTTTGATCATAAAATTGAATTTATTTACAGAAATTATATTTTATTGTGTGACATTAATTTTCTCTTAAAAAATAGTCATCGTTTAAACATTTTAATTTGTTTTTTCCTTAAATATGTTTTAAACTTATTTTAAATTGTTCAAATTAATGTAAATATTAGATAATTTTCATATAATCACCAGTTAACTGTCAATGCTACTTTAATCTGAATTCTATATGTAGCCAAGTATTCCATAATGAATTTGATTTATTACTATTAATGCTCATTCTTATATTGAGTTCAAACACTGCTTGCCTTAATGTTATCATTCAGAAATATTTTTTGTATTTTTTTTTTCTAATCTTTTGATTTATTATGAAGAACCAGAATACTATATTCTACCTGTTCAAATAGTGTATTATATAAAATGTGTTTTACTTTACAGGCAGTTTGGAATACATTTAAATAATTTACTTCTATTAATAAATTAGATTATAAATTCAGCCTTCTCTCTCTCTCTCTCCTCCACATCACATTCTGGCAGCATCATATACACTAATAATAATTATAAATAAAGTGTCTTATGGGGAAACTGTTGTCTCCTTTAATAAAAAAATGAAATACTTTATAAAAACTTACCAAATATCTGTTTGTTTGTTTTTTAATATATCTATATTTGAGGAAAGAAAAAAAAATCTTTGTTCATTTCAAAATGTTGAATTTGTAATTTCTTTGTAGG
This sequence comes from Ascarosepion bandense, assembly GCA_037127315.1. NCBI lineage: Eukaryota > Metazoa > Mollusca > Cephalopoda > Sepiida > Sepiidae > Ascarosepion > Ascarosepion bandense. The sequence goes on along the minus strand of JBBBDQ010030258.1, from coordinate 3,861,455 downwards.
TTATGTGTTGCAGAAAAGTAAAGAGGGATCACGTGTGGAATCCAACCCCCAATTGACAATTCATGGTGTTGCGTATGTAATGCAATTTTATAATTATAAAATAGGTTAAATTTTTATTGGGTTAATTCAAGCTGAAAAACTTATCAAATTACAATTTAGGACTGCGATTTAGTTAGAATGTTGAAAATGTTTAAATGTTTCTGTTAATGACCAGCATCATTGGCAGAGAAATGTATTAAAGGGTAATTAAATACAATGTTTGTCTGTAATGGTTTAACTAAGAAGTTGAATCAGTAAACACATTAGACATTAATATATAGAAAACATTATGAAATGATGTCCATTTCTTTCAATGATCTTTAGAAAGCTGTTACATTTTTCTTTTTGTAGATTTGATAATACATTGGGCGGTCTGGAAATGACTTTACGGTTACAAAAGTTTCTCGCCGATGAATTCAACAAGCAGAAGCAAACAAAGACAGACGTGTACACAAATCTACGAAGCATGGCAAAACTTTTTAAAGAAGCTGAGCGTGTGAAGATGGTACTCAGTGCCAATACAGAACATTATGCTCAAATTGAAAACTTGCTAGAAGAAAAAGACTTTCGTTTATTGGTGACACGAAACCTTATTGAAAAACTCTTTTCAGACTTGTTTGATAGAGTTGTGAATCCAGTACAAAAAGTTCTAGAAAATACAGGAATATCATTGGTAATCCATTTTATGTATTAATAATAGATCAAACTATTTTTTTTTCATCCTGGTATAAATTAAATACCTTTTTAGGTAGTTGTGAATAATTTGGCTGATGGTGACCCATTTCAGTTTTCATATTTGTGCATTCATTATGAAGAAATTTTATTTTATTTTTATTTTTTGTTTTTGGATTGCTCAAAATACACTTGCCTGTATAATAGGCAGCACAAAGAAAAGGAACTATGATGTAGAGATGACTGTAATTATTTATATGTTCATATTAAATTTTCTATGAATAATTTAAGGATAAATAGAAAAAACTTTTGGGAACCTAATTGTATTAAAACTTTTGTTATAATAGCAAAATATAAAAATACATGCATAAAAATTGAAGTTGTCATTGTTGACATTCTGCATAATTTTTTTTTTTATCAGAGTGAAATTGGTGATGTCATATTGATGGGTGGGTGCACACGTATACCCAAAGTGCAAGAGATGCTCCTGAAGTACTTGAAGCGGTAAGTATAGGCAATTTCGAACTGAATGTTATTTAATAATTTGTATATATTCAAATAATTGTCTAGATGAATCTATACATGTGTCTAAAGCATTATTTTCAGTTAAATCTGTGTCATCAGTCCCCGCCTCCCACATAGGAATATTAAAAATGCCTTTCAGAAAAAGTTGATAGGTGCATAGTACCAGTGCTATTTGTATCATACTATTCTGAAAGTGTAGAGCAGTTGTACATTTATTTTGTAAATAATATGCAGTGTTTGCTAGTTATGAGTGTTTAATTTATCACTAAACTTATGAAGGTATAAGAAATATTGGATTCAATTTTAGACTTTGAAACACAATAACGGTTTTGATATCAATTCAAATATGAATTGAAATGCAATTAGCATTCTGTTTACTTCATTGATATGTTTTTTATCTTGACCTTTTTTGGTATATTTTCATTTGAGAATAATAATGCGCATGACTACTATGGAAAATACTTTTGCTAACATTTTCGTAAAATAAGATATATTGTATTGAATAGAGCTCTTCTCCAGTAATATATTTTTAAGACAATCTCCTAGCATTGTATTATATAGTTGGCATGTGTAGGAGTCTCTCTCTCTCACGTGTCTATGATCCACTAAAATTTCTTGTATAAGAATAACTTGTTTTTTGTTTTATAATTTTGAAAAAAATCCTTTTTATCTTTAAAATTTAACCTCTTCACTAAGTTTATCAGTTTTTATCTTTTCATATACAAAAATGTATTTAATTTATTTGGCAGTAATGAACTTGGAAAGAGCATTAATACTGATGAAGCAGCAGCCATGGGGGCTGTGTATCAGGCTGCCCATCTTAGCCAAGGATTTAAAGTAAAGAAGTTTTTGGTCAAGGAGGCAACTGTTTACCCTATCATCGTAAGTGACTTCCTTTGCTTCTGTTGCATTAACTTAAATTTTATTTTAATGTCTTTGAATTATACGCAAATTTTCAGAATCTGCAGCTGTAGAATCTTTTTAACGAAAAATAATTAAATTCTAGACATTTTCTAGTTTAGGCTCATGTAAAGCATTCTGACACAAACTGAAGATCAAACTGTTACTTTAGCAATTGTCTAGAAAAACAAGCATGCTAACCTTTATTCTATGACAAGTGTTCATTACTAATACATTTTATGTGTTCTTTGTATTTGATAATTAATAGTGGGTGCTGAAAATTTTTCACTTCAACCTAGAAGTTTTTTTTTTTTCCTTTTTTGTAAGTCAGATCTTGGATTGAGCCAATAACTTTTTGTCAATTCCTCATAGATTCCTGTTTTCTTTTTCTGATCATTTTAAGGTAATGTAACACCAAAAATGTTTAAATTCTCTAAATGCAAAAGACAATTATATCAAGCTATTATAATGGATTTTATTTACAGAAGAATCTATATCTGTAAATTACGTTGCTAATAAAAAAACTGATGTTTGTATTTTTTTTTTATAACCATCTTTACACATTTGACTTTTCCCTTCTCCAAGGTGGAGTTTCAACGACAAAAATCAAATGAAGATGGTTCAAGTTCATCAAAGAGTGTTAAGAGAACATTGTTTGGTCGAAATAATGCTTTCCCAATTAAGAAAGTGATGACCTTCAATAAACATAACAATGACTTCAACTTTGGCGTGAGCTATGGAGATCTTGATTTCCTTGATCCAAATCATAGGAAGTAAGTTTTTTTTTTCTTTTTAAAATAGATGTTTATTACTTCTTAATGTTTCAGTTTTGATAGTAAACAATGTAATGTTTTGCTATTTTTGATTTCAAATCTATGTAGGTTTTTAAATACCATTATTTTACATCTTGAATGTCTGGGTGGGCTTACAAGTTTTAAAATGTGTGTATGTGTGTAAGTTAGATATGAAATTAAAAATGACTTTATAAAAATATCCTCAATATACTAATCCCAGCTGAAAAACAAAAACTAAAATTGTGTAAATATGTTCAATGATTCAAAAGTTAGTTTTTAATATTTTGTGGATATAATATATATGAATTGTACAACAATAAATTCATTTCTACATTTTTTTTTTATTTCTGACGCAATCCTGGTGAAAATTGTTATTCTTCGTAATTTTTTTGTTTTGTTTTATATTCTGCACTCTGATTATTTCTGTACCAGAAGCTATTAACTAAAATGTACAAATTTTAAGTTCACTACAAGATTGTATAACATATTTAATTACTATATATATATATATATATACACACACACATAGTAACCATTTGAATAAAAAAAAAAATTTGAGCCAAAAAGAAATTTTATATCATATAACTCAGGTTACTATGCTCTCCAGAGGGAGATACCCACCCCCTACTGGGAATACAATGAACCACTAGGTGTCTGCTGTCATTTCAGAGAGCATGCAATAAAACATAACTGCTGATAGGCAATTATCCAAGACAGTGTTTGGTTATTATATATTTACATTTGATTTGGGGGGGCCAGAAGTGACCTGGTCACAGTAAATTTTGTGATCAAGGCATACCTGCTTTCTGGGTTGCTGCTATGAACCATACATTGCATAACTAATTAGATGTACCTTGCAAAATGCTAGGAATCTTGGGAAACAAGTAGTCGCCTGTTGCTGGTCCTAGTTTTACACTTGTTTTTTGCAGCAAGTTATGCTTCTCATCTTGCCCACTGAATTCAGAATTGAATATAAGTTTATGGTCTTGCGGTTTGAGTTTATGGTCTTGCGGTTTGAGTTTATGGTCTTGCGGTTTGAGTTTATGGTCTTGCGGTTTGAGTTTCCATTGTTTCAAACAGGCAATTGAAGAAAAACTCTACTTATTGTCACACTATATTGGATTCTTTTATCACTGTTACAGCAATTTAATTTCATTGCCTTGTAATATGCTTCTGAGTAAATATTCTCCATGGTAGCATACTACAAAAAAACCTTTTCCCTAAAGACTTTCATTTGTGCATAATTTAAAAAATAAATCATTCATTTATGATTAACACAATCTAATTATCTTTTCACACATTTTACAGGGGAAAATTTCTGATATCTTAACTTTTACTGTCTATATTTTTAATAGACAATAGCTATAAAATAAAACTTAGCAAAGATGGATAAAATCTTGTCAATAAAAACAATATTTTACTTTTCTTTACTTTTTATTTTTCAATAAGATATTGTGTTGATTTCCTGTTTGATTTTTGTTTTTTTTGTAATGGTAAACAGTTTATTGTTAATGTTTACTGCCGTAATTGTGAAAAGAATGCATCATTTGAATTAAAACGAGTCATCATATGAATTTTTTAACCAGAAATTTTAAATGGATGTTTGAGAAAAAAAAAAAAAAAACGTTTATAAATTTTTTTTATAAGATTGTTAAAATCTGATAAATAGATATTTTTCTTTTTAGTTAAAATCTTAAAATATATTTGCATGGTTATGAATACAAATGTATATGTTTTCTTTTTTAGATATGGCTTTTTTTCTGTATACCTCTAGTTTTATAAAAGTTAAGACTTTATCTCATTCAAAGAATTATTCAGACAATTTGGCCTTCCTCAGGTGTAATATGCTACTTCAGTAAGGAGACTTTCTGGACACTTGTTCTCCAGTAGTACAAAACAAAATCTTCTCAAACAGAATAAAATACCTTTGAATATTATTTTCAATAATTCATGATGTTTATATAACTTTAGCAGGGTATTGATCTAAATGTCCTTTGCATTTATTAGTGTACGCTAGAAGTTTAACACTGATTTGAAAATGAGGTATATTGTTCTTTTCAGTTCAGATTTTTTTCTAGAAAGGAAATCTTGAAACATAAGTGACATTAGTGATAATAAAATTTTCACACATTAAGATATTCAATATAAATATTACTAAAAAAATTATGGCCATTTACAAATATTTAATCCATTTGGGGCCTTTTTTTTTTTTTCTGGAACTGATTTACTTTTTTAAACTTATTTTCGCATTTGGATCTTAAGTTTAATTTCCTTTTGGTCTTGTGTTGTTAGAGTTTTTATACTATTTACATTATTCAGAAGATTGCCATGTTTACAATAGCTGGTATTGAACTCACAACTCTTTGGGTCAAGTCACTCAAACTAACCAATGTCGATATCCACTGGGCCATGTGTCCTTGATGACAACAGCACGTAAACTTCTGGGACTTATTAACCTAATGTATCAACCTTTTTTTTTTTTTTTTACCAGAGTTCATTTTGCAATCTTTTGATGCTAATGATTTTTTCTAGCATTTTTTACTAGAGCTCATATTGCAATCTTTGTCACTAATCATTTTCTCTAGCACTCCATATTACTGGCTCTCATATTCTATTCATTTCTATGCTTAGTTGGCGTAGGAAATTTTTGTAGCCTAGCATATGCTCTGATTTCTTAAGTTTGTAGTTTCCAGTGGCATTCTCTAATCTATTTCCCCTTCATTCCATAGAGGTTGGTGAACCCTTTTTTTCCCTTCATCTGTGGTCAGCTACATCTAATTTTTCTATCTCCCCCACATGTTACGGCCTTACCTCCTTAAGGAGGCAGCCTGTTTCTCCTTTGTTTCTTTCCACAGCTACATGGAATAGACAGACCGAGGCTGTTTTCTGAGAGTTGTTATCCTAATGCATCCTCCCTTCCCTGTTCGTAGCTGTTGTCGTCATGTACCCTGGATAGTTGTTACATTCTAGGGTACTGCTTATACTGACCATTTTGTGTTCATATATTGCTAGGTCACTGCTTATGACTTTTGCTCAATGTTACAGGCAGCAGATGATTCCTTTCTTTACATTGTATGAATGTTTAAAGGGAGATAACTCATGGCTACCAGAAGTGGCTTTGCACATGGAATAAGAATGATATACCCCAGTGATCTTACTAAAGGGTTCAATTCAAAATTCCTAGCACCTGAAGAAGGCTGGAGTATACAACAACTGAAATGTAAACATGGCATCAAAGATTTGGACAATAGTCCGAATAATATAAATAGTGTAAGTACTACCTCATCTCAGAAGTATAAACAAATACGAGAGTTTTTATGCTTTATCTTTCAGGTCTTTCAGCTCCTTGATACTACAGAATATTACTTTGACTGGTGTAGGTGATGCGCACTCTAAACATGCATCCAATGCAGAATACAAAGGTGTCCGTGCACATTTTCGTATGGATGAAAGTGGACTGTTGCACTTGGATGGGGTGAGTCTAATTACTATTTTTTTCTTTTTCTTTTATCGTAATTAAAAATGTTTAACATTTTACATCTGTGTTCACCAAATTTTCTTTTTTATATATTGATAAATTTATACCTTAATTATTAATTTTCATTTTCAAATAAGATATTTATATATTAAAATGACTTATTACTTATTGACCCCTACTGAAGAATTTTATTTCTTTTTAAATTGTAGGCTGAGTCTGTTTTTGAAAAACCTCCAGAAGGTGATGAAAAGGAGGAATCAGCTTGGTCCAGTGAGTATTTTTTTAATCATTAAGAAAAATAAAAATATGATCTGATATTAATATCTAAATTCATATAATTAGCTTTGTTTGAATTTTTCTTATAAAATTCCCTTTTTATGAATAAGTTAAATCATAAGTACCCAAAATGTGTGTGTGTGTGCATGAGGCCACTATTCCATTATTCTGCATTTTCACCATAGATTTTACTATTATGAGGTGAGCCATAAAATATTCCTTTACATATTGTACTCTGCTTTTAATGTGCTAAAGACCAAAACAGCAACAACAGTCATACATAAAAGAGCTGCTAAGCTAAAAGTAGATCCCAAGACTATCAGAACAGCCACAGCCTTAAATCAAACACCAGGACACCAAGGCATCTCCTCATTGAGTCCAGGAAGGTACAGAAGCTGGAAAGGTGCAAAAAAAGATTTAAAGATTTACTGACAAAAGTTCTAATTAGTCCATAACTAGTAGAAATAGATCTATACATTTCTTAGATATTTGCATGTAAGTGAATAATGAACCTAACCAGAATTGGAAATTGGAGAGGCAAGTTCCAATTTCAGAGCATTATTCATTGCTACACACACATCCAAGCTTACAGCACCTGATATTTCCAAGTAGTCACTTATTTAGGCATTGATCAGGCTCAACATTGCTTAACTTTGGAGATTATATGAGAACTAGTGTTTCAATATATGACCATAAGCCAAGTGTTTCAAGAATCATGGTTCTACCATAAACATTTCCTGAGAAATTCTTTGCATTAGGCAGTTTTTTTAATTGCCAAAATGACTAGAACCTTATGGAATTAACTGTTATCAAATTCATTATTCAGGACCACCCCAGTAAAACATAGTTTTGGATGTTGTAGCCTATGACAAAGAAAAGGAGCCTCCTGCTTTCTTCTATAGACTTTGAGAAAAAGTAGGTGTTGAGACTGGGTTTTAGAATGTCTTGCCATGGTTTAAGGCTAGTTATCTAGAGTGTGATGTCCACACAGAACAGCTCCTGGCCACATAGCAAAGAAGGTGCAGAAGTTCTAAAAATTTAATTTTTAAGATTTCTGGTCAGTGGACTTCAGTCTGTTGTCCATCTCAGACTTGAACCCACTAGATTATGCTTAAACCTGTTCCCAGCAACAACTCTACAATTGGGGCAAAATGACAAAGGACTTCATAGATATGCAGTTTTCAAGGCTATTAAAAAGAAAAAAAAATGGAAAGTGCATTGAATAAATTAAACTATATCATTGTATATTATATATTTTTTTCTATTTTTTTTTACTGGGTGTATGTTATGCATAAGTTTCAAACATCACAGAATTTTGAATGTTTTGCTGCCCCACTGTGTGTATGTGTGTGTATATATATATATATATATATATATATATATATAAAACTAATAATATTACGAGTATCGCATTATTTGTGATCAACTAATTTTTTTCAATTATCCTAGAACTTGGGAATACTCTGAGTGGGTTTTTCCGAGGTAAACAAGATGAAAATAGTGAAGGAGCCATAACACCCGAAGAGGTAAGTCATTCAATTATTATTCATGGATATGTTTTTCAAGCTTTGTTACCATGCTTTTACTTTTTGTACCTTTTGTATGTTTGACAATATCGTCTAAAAAAAAATAAAAATAAAGCAATAGCTTTTGTTCATTCTGTTTGAATTTAATCTAAGGTTGGCTCACAACATTACACGAAAAGTCCACTTTTACGTGCTCTCTTGAATGCTAGTTGGGGTTTTAACTCTGGGGTAAGTGTGTTTTATGGACTTGCACAAAATGCAGATTGATCACATAGGCCACAGCTATTAAACACTGCTATCTAACTCACTTTGAGGACTGAATTTGAAAAATTCATGAGAAAATATCTTGAATGCTAAGTATAGGAACATTGGTATCCATATTAGGGTGAAATAGGCTTGGATAGAACATAGATTTCTGGAAAAGGTTAGAGAGAAATTGATTATGAATCTATTGGTAGCAGTTAGATGCTGTTTATTCTAAAATTAACATTAGGACCTTGAATAAGTTCTCGCTGATTTTTCATGAAAAGTAATGTTTTATTGTAAGAAACACGTCACTAAAAGTACTGTCCATTGCCAGCCACTACTTCTTCCCATCTTTCTGGCAGCATTTGAATTCCACGCTGAAAAAAAAGACATGTTCTTTGAGGCTAACCACAAGTCAACCCTTTCTTTAAGCATAAGAATTCATAAGAATGAAAGTGCTGCTCAGCCAAACCATGTGCCACTAATCAGAACAAGTGATAGGGCAATGTCTGGATGTGGTAAGATTTCCCTTTTAAGTGTTTCCAAGTAGGTCTTCACTTATTTTGCAACATGTAGCCTAGCATTGTTACAAAATCACTTTGTCTTGTCTCTGTTTGTATAGTGGCTGTTTTTTTTGTTTTTTTTTCAGTGCTAGGTTCAAATGCATCAATTGTAGTCTATAACAATCTCTTATGACAGTTTCAGTTGATTTGAACAGCTCATAAACTATACCCAGCTAATCCCATCAAATGCAGAGCAGAAGTTTCTAACTATGGATATGTAGCTTTGACACTGATGCTGATGCATGGCTGATCTTACCCCACGACCCTCTGCACTCAGTGTATCCCCTTTTCATCAATAATCATGATGCAAAAAACCTTTGCTTTTCTGATGTTCATGTTTGACAAGACACCATTGAACATCTTTTGGCTTCAACTCTTACAGCACCCAAAGTTCTTGCTTTTGAATCATTCCTAACACTTTCAAATGTTTCAAAACTGTATGATCAATTCCTAATAATTCTGCAAGTTGAGCTTGCACCTGACATGAGTCTTCATGAAGTAATGCCTTCATTTCTTCAATTTCAAACTTTTTTGATGTGCTAGAGCATTCTTCAACATCAAAATCATTATTTTTGAAGTGTTGAAACCAATCTCTGCATGTTTTCAATAGATCATGGTCACTGTAACATTGTGTGCTTCACCTGCAGATTTCTTTCGAATAAAGTAGTACATTAAAATTCCTGCAAATACACTGAATTTCAAGCTTGCTTCTAGTATTTCTTTATAGATGGTTCTAAAACTACATGCATGCAGTTTTGGGAATGCCATCTGTTGTGAAACAGTGAGAACTTATTTAAGGTCCTAATACATCAAAGGTCACTGTCTGTTATTTAAGCATTGTTTTGTTTTTAAATTGAAAATTTGAGGTTTAAAATTCTTATTCTGCTAAAATTTTGATATATAGGTAAAAATTCTAATTTCATTATATGAAATGGTAACAAATATGTACCTGAAGTGTATTGCATTATTTTGAGATTTTATATATCAGTTAAATGAACAGTTAATTTGATTGTTTCTGGGATCTACATCCATTTAGTAATGTTACTTGTTTGCTATATATATTTATACATTCTATGTCATATATAGATAGACTTTATTTAATAATTGTCTATATATGCCCAAAACTTAAATGTCTATATAACCTATAACTTTGTCATAAAAGTGGTACTGATAATGTATCTGCCTTGCTCTAAATTCAAGTTGATTTTGAGCAAAATCTATGATTAGTAAAATTTACTAATAAAGAGACTTTATCATATTTCAATAAACTTGGAGATAATTTATAAAAAATGTTGAGCAATGTTATGAATTTATATAGAATAGTTTTTTTTCTCAGTTTGGTTTCACATCTTTTTTTTTTTTTTTCTCTAGCAGTTTTTTGCTCCTCATATCAGGCTTTGCTTTTGCTAAGAATATTCTTTCTGGTAATTTTGGAATTTGTAATGTATGGTTGCTTTTCTGATATGAAGTTTGTAGGGTTTGGAAATTTATATTAAATCAGATTTAGTTGAATTTTTGCAGAGGTTATAAACTAAAGGTTTCTATTTACTAAGTTCACTCATGCAGCACCACCACAAAGGAATAGCAAAGAATACACAGCTTTCAGTAAGTAATCTGTAATAAGTTTAGAATATGCTTGAAATGCAAATAACTTGTTTCATGTCCAAATTTGGGACTGGTTGCACGGTAATGGGTAAAGCAGTATTTTGAATTTTGTTTGACTTGCTCCCAGGGAACTGATAGCAAACCCTCCACACCAGAGGCTGATTCCACTCCAACTTCGGGAGATACTTCAAGCACAGCAGGACAGGAAGATAAGACTGCATCCAAAGAAGAAAAGGTAGCTTTATTCATTTATCATTGCAGTGTATTGAATAGGAATAAATTCTTAAGATTGTACAAAGAGCTTACATGACAAGTGTCGGTTATTTAGAATTTTTGTAATAAGTAAAGTTTTTGTTTTATTTGATAAAGAGATGCAAAATTAACAGGGTCACAAATTTACACTAGTTCATGGATGATGTTACCATTGTATTATAAAAAAAAATCCAGTGCCTGTTAACTTGATATTACAAGTGTACAAGCATGTCATAAAAAAATAATAAACCTTAATTAAAACACTTAGCTGTCTTTCCAGATTTGCTACATTTTATTAAATAGATTACTTTAAACATCTTACAAAATTTTTTATTGAACATTTTTTATTGAACATTTAAAATGAAATTGTTAGAAATTTAAATTCAAATGGAAAAAAAATTACTAGACTTTAAAATGTTATCTTCAAGAAGTTAATGTTGGCTAAGTACTTCTAATATCCAACAAGAGAGGAAAGAAAAGTGTTTATTTGGGAAGTATAAAAAGTATATCTTAAATCTGACTTGACTTTTTTTTCTTAAGTACTGAATGTGTAACACTAACAATCTAAAAATATCCAAATTTTTCTTTTATTATCCAGTGATGCTGGCTGTATAAAAAAAAAAATGAAGTAATGATTTTTGTCCTTTTTCTTTATAATTTTTTTATGCAGATATTTGACTTGGAATTGTATTTCAAAACAGTCTTTAATAGCTATATAAGTTTTAAGTGTTTTAGAAATTTTTTTTTTTTTTGGCTTACTGCATAAGACAAAAAATACAGAACCTGCTTCTTACTGATTTTTCATTTGAATTTATTATGTAATTCTCAATCGACAGATAACCATGATTTCAACATAAGCTTAGGGAAGTAGATATAAATTAATCTTATTTCTTTATACAAGTTGATGAAAAGTCTTGTAAAAAGAACAATGTGAACATATTTTATATTCAATAAAATTAGAAATTAGAATGCTTTTATGAAAGATACCTGATTCATGCACTATTTTAGAAGACTTAATGTTTGACCATGTACTTAAGGTTTAAGTAACTTTTAGAGAAATGAACAGTTAATGTCTTAGGGACATTAATAAACAAATTTATTATTTGTAAAATAACTTACTCTTATTGAATTTTTCTGCCATACTGAAACCTTTTCAATATGGTTAAATGATTATGGGCAGCATTCTTTTAAAGCTTAAATTAAAATGCAATCTACTTTCATTATTTGATTTTTCTCTTAATATGCTTATGACACATTTGTAGTCAGCAATCTTTATATCAGAACATTATCTTTTAAGACTGAGAAACCTGCTGATAAGGCAGAGAAAAGTAAAAAGTCATCTGAGCAAGAGAAAAGTGAAAAACCTGAAAGTAACAAAGAAAAAGTTAATGAGGGAACAGCAAAACCTGATGCTACAAACCAAACCAATACCACTCAGGTAAGAGTAATTATAAAACTGCCATTCTTATTAGAACAGACATGATCAAGAATTCTCATTGACCAATTTTATTTGCTTTCATAAAAACATGACTTCAAACAATAATTCAAAAAGAATTAAAATAAGTTTCTGGTTTTTAGCCTTTGTAACTCAAATTTCTGAAGATAATAATGTTAATTTTTTACTTAATTGCTGACATTTCAACATGGTTAATGCATTTTCTAACATTTTAGGATTTTAAAATAATTTTTTTCAAAAATTCATGTAAAATGTTGTTTTTGTTAGAGATATACCATCAAAATGTTTTAAATGATTGTGTATATTTTATAATATACCAACATACATATCTAGATTTCTTTTCCTTTTAATTTTGTGGGATAAATTTTTAAAAAATCAATTTCCAGTGAAAATCTTTTGTTTATATACCCTTGTTTACTTTGATAGACTGTGTCTAGGTTTATACATTAGCAGAAAATAAATTTGCGACATTGTGAAGAGTAAAACAAATTTATATAGTGTATAGTATATCCATGTTTAAAGGTAACAGATATTCTGATGAAATTTTTAGTTTTTGCCCTTCTTGGGACATAGTAGCAATCATTCTTGTACTTAGCTTGTTTTTCAGCTTCAGATTGTGACACATGTTGTGATTATTTTGTGTGGTGAATGTCCAATGCAAACAGGTGCCATGTCATTGAAATGTACTTTTTTGTTCAATTAGAGCCATATGTGAGTGGTATGATTGTGTACCAATGACAGACTGAATGGCTATTTTGGAGAATTGCTGCACATGGTGAATAAGTTGAGATTTCTTTGTTAGCAACACTTACCAAACAAACATTCTTATACTCCTAGACTAGGTTCTGTGCTATTTTTATGCATGTGTGAATTCAGGCTTCTTAACATCCCCAGAGTATATATAATTAATATAGGTTCTGAGTACTATTGGAAGACTTGTTATTTTAGAACCTGCAAACATATTGATCTGAATATGTGATTTATTGTAATTGAGCTTTTAACCTTTAGTAAAATGAAACACACATTCAGGTGTTACACACACAATCACACATATATATTTTCGATTGTTTTCTTGCATTAAACACATTTTTTATGTAACCATTATTTAATCTAATTATCAAATGATTTAGAATTCTTAGCATTTTGAATATTTGTACTTTAAAATCTTTTCTTTTGTTTCCTTCTAGGATAAAGCTGAGGCTCTAAAAGCTAAGAAACCCACTATTTTAAAAGAAAATTTGAAGATTGATATTGCCCTTATGGATTTGGTGCCAATTCCTGAAGGAAAAATGAAAGCATCCAAAAATCGGTAAAGAATGTTGTACATTTTGTTTTGAATTTAATAACTATATAGAAAAGAAATAAAAAATGTCCTTTATTGGTATATTCAGTCTTAGATTAATTTGAGAAACTTATTACCTTGTGACGTTTGCTCTAATGGCTGAGATTTTATTCTAATTTTACTTAACTTTTACAAAGGATCCTCCTCCTGTTAAGTTGCTGAAAGTTTCTTTAGCTTAAGTAAAGCTTGTTTTTTTTTTTAATTACTATTTTGTATTGAGCAATATAATTGTGAATTTGTTCAACTATTTTCTGTCATCTTTCCAGTAAATTTGTACTTCTATTATCTCCAAATTTTACATTTCTCAGCAAACAATTGTTCTTGGTGCCTTTTGCAATTTTCCAGAGAATTGAAAAAGAATCTTTCTTTCTGTAAAGATCAGCATATATGGTAATTTAAAGGTGCAATAACTGGTAAATACAGCAAATAAGTGAAATATTCCCATCCAGTTGAAACAATTTTCATCTGGTCACCAAAGGAAGATGAAATCTGTCATTAGCCCAATGGAATATTGTGTTCTTTCTCTTTTTACTTTTTCAGTTTTGTTAATTGATTCATGGCCTATTAATATATATTAGTAGGCCAGGATTAATCTAATTAGAGCACTATTTGATCAAATTGGTTGTGCTTCTTTGAAAGGAGCTCATCATTGTAGATGGCTCCTTTTTCAATACCACCATATACACAGCAGCACTTTTTTTTTTTTTGTGGCTCCTTTTGACTTGTCCCATGATCTATTGCATTCTACCATTCTACACTATTGTAATATTGTAAATACTCTTTTTATCTCTCTCTTGTGTGTGTGTATGTTTTTTTTTTTTATAAGACAGATTTTTTATCTGGTAGCCAAACATCAATAACTGACATTTCCAAGCTTGATTTGGATATTTTGAGTGTGTTGGCTATTTTCATCATAAAAGGCTAATTAATTTTCAACTAATAACTTGAAACTTTGTCTAGTCACTCCAACCATGAAATTCATTTTCACCATAATTATGAATCAAATTTTAGATACATTTGATTTACAATACATTCTCCAGTAGCTACACATATTTTTAAGTCAGTTTTTTTTTTCTTAAACTTTAAGATAGTTTGTAAAATTGTCTTCCCACCTTCAATAGGTAAAATACACAATTTTTGATAATTCTTTTTTTACTTCATACTCTTGTCATAATATAATCAAAAACTATCTTTTTGAAAAAGTTATTTAAAATGAAACTTTAAATTCCATTTAATGATAAAACAAGTAAACTTTATTTTGTGTCACTGTTTGACAAGATTTTACTTAAGCTTTGTTTGCAACATATTACTTGTTTATATATATATATATATATATATATATATATACACACACACACACTCTAAAAAGGCAAGTATTTCTGATCAATAAAGGACAGGTTTGATCCTTTTTAGGAAGTACTTAGTATTTCTCAATCTCTAAGGTGATCTACATTAATTTCATTGTTTTATTCTGTTAATAGTAATGATGTATAAAATCATCTCAGTATAAAAGAATTTCATTGTTGTAGAAAATGTCATAAATTCGGTAACTGAAGATAAACAAAAAAAATGAAACTTTATATCTTATATGGGCCAAGACTTTTCAAGAGCAATGGTTCTCCACAATTCTCTCTGCACAAACCAAGTTTTACCCTCTTACCATCACTGTTTCCCTTTGCCTTCCTTTTGCCATCTGTGTGTTCTGATTGTAAGTTTCTTTGTTTCTGTTTTTTTTTTTTTGTTTTTTTTTTTTAAGACTTTGGTGTTGCTCAAATGTTATTTTCATACCATTAATTATTCTATGAGTTGCCTTTTATCTCTAATTAAATCCTTTTGTTCTACATATGGACATACATATTCCATCATTTGAACAATTTTTTTTCTCTTTCTCCTCAGTTTGGCCTTATTAAAACAGAAAGATGAAGAAAAGAAAGCTTTAGAGCGATCCAAGAATGAACTGGAAGCATTCATTTTTGACATTCAAGATAAATTGTCACAGGATGATTACATAAAATGTTCAACTGAAGAACAAAGAGAACTTATCGGTAAAAAATGTTCAGAGGCTTCAGACTGGTTATATGAACAGGGAGACGACACTCCAACAAAGGTATATAAATCCTTCATCTTCATTCTTTTAAAGAAAATTTTTATTGCATATGCAATTCTTTCTTTGTAACTAGAAAACTACACCGTATAAAGATTGGTTGATAGACATTAAAACGACTTCTAATGAAGTGAAAAATTAACAACTAATTAACTTACTTTCTCTTTATTATAATTCTCAAAACTCACATACTATAGTCAGTACACTAACAATCAATTTGTGCATAATGGCTCATTCAGCCAAAATGAATAACTCCTCCAGAAATTTAGTCAACAAGTTGAATTTATTTAACTTTTTTTTTGTTCTCTAATTCTAATTTCACTTTGAGTTTTTGCTATTTTTATCATTTCTAATTTTTTATTAATTCAATTACTAGGAATATGTAGATAAATTAAATGTATTGGTGGAGTCAACAAAGGACCTTAAGATGCGTGTCAAAGAAATACTAGAACGACCAGAAGCTCTGGAGGCTTTGAGAAATATGTTAAATCAGTCTGAATATTTTCTCAAGTCTGTCCGTAACCTTACCCTTGGAGATGACCCTGTGTTCACTCTGGTTGAGGCTAATACCCTTGGCAAGCTGATCAATGAAACCTATGTAAGTCATTTTTTTTTTTTTTTCTTTTAATATAGAATTTAATCTGTAACTTGTTTTTTAAAGATCCAGGTAGATTTTAGAACACTATTTACAAGAATCAACAGTTGGATAACTTTCTCTTTTGCAACTTAATTGCCCTTTGTGTCTTTTAAGGAAAAGTTGTTTTTTTTGTTGTTGTTGTTTAGTAGACTTTGTTAAAACATTGTCAAAGTATATAAGTATAGCCTTATCGATGTTCAGTTCCTAACATCATACAATCTTTTGACCATATTATTTAATAATTTTTTAATTTCTTTTGTTGGATTTTGACTTTAAATTGAAATATATATATATATATATATATATATAATAGCTGACCACTAGTATTCGAGGATACCTGCCTACTGTAGGTGCCTGCTCAGGCAAACTTGTGTTTATTCAACACCCTCAGAGCCCACCTCTGGTTTATACTGCAACTATGCTGTGTGAACCTTAATTACAGTCTCTGGGAGAGAAGGCATTATCTAGCATGAACAACAGTCTGAACAAAGCGAATGACTTGTTACTTTGAGCTAGCCCAACCACTGACAACTCCTCAAAGGGAACCATCTACCCAGTTTCATTCTCAAGGCTTGGATCAACTTGTGGTATGGTTTTTAGGCATTTTTCAGAAGTACCACATGCTGGGATCGCCTCATATCCAGACTGATAACATCAAGACATCACCTTCCTGACAAATCGACCATGATGAGATTTGAACCTTGTCTTCATGGTCAGAAAGTGAATGTTCTAACCACTTGGTCATGCACCTATATATATATATATACATATATACACACACACACAAACTACCAGCATGGTTTGGAGCCACAATGCATTTCTTTAAAAACCTTCCGAATATTTCTTCAAGCACTGAAAAAAAAAAAAATCACTGTCACTCTTTGGGTATTCTCTTCAAACTTTCCTATTCAATTCATCCCATAATTTAATGCGAGAGAAGTTATTTCCAATTTTTTAAGGTAATTTTAATATAATTTTAGAATGTTTCCTTTTCTTTTGAAAGTTTAATTTTTTTTCAATTATGTGTAAAACAGTATATGTTTTTAGAAAATTCAAATTTTTTTTTTAATGATTCCTTTATCCGATATCAATTTCTAGTGCTTGCTCACTTTCTTAACCCCCACATTATAACAGAACCACCGTTATGCTGAACTATTGGAACACATTCATCATTTAGTCTTTCTTCTGGCATACACTATCCTCTTACTACCAAAAAGTTCCAAATTGGACTCATCTGTCCATAATACTTTTCCCATTCTTTTAATGTTCAGTTGTTTTTTTTTTTTTTTTTCCCCCCATAAGTCTCTTCTGCTTATTCACATTCTATAATGGGTTTCTTGATGGCTATGCACTACCTGAGCCTTGCTGATCTAAGTCAATTTTTCACAGTTGAGAATGATACTCGTAATTTTGAGAAGAATTAAGTTTAGCTGTCAACTCTGGAACAGTTTTTCTTAAAGTGTTTATCTTCAGTAGCACTTGTCACTTTCAATGCTCCAGCTTTTTCTCTCAACATTTGTACCTGTTCCTAATATATAGGAACGTGTATTGCACCTTATGTCTAGAAATCTTCAACTTCTTGCCTGTTTCTTTGAGAAAAGCCTTTGTATAAAATTTCATTATTGATCTTTGAGTTTGCCATTTTGTGCAAATTATGTCAAAATTTAAAAAAATAAGTAAAAAAAAAAAATATTATAATGGCACAATCTTTTTTTAAACAGAAACAGCTACATAGGATCTGTTTGCAACATTAGTTAGTGCTAGCACTTAATTTACTGTTAGTCTTTAAAACATGTATTAAAATTTAACTAGGTTGAAAAATCTGCTGATAGGTTACTGATTAACAATGTTTTTCATACAACATATTCATAATTTAGCAAAATGTATTGTGGTCAGATGAATTTGAACTTTTTTTTTGAGATAGACTTAAAAATAAAAGGAAATACACATTTTATTTTTTATTTTTATTTTTGTGTTTGCATGTTGTGTGTGTGTGTGTATATATATATATATATATATATATATATATAAATAATCATTTCTAAAGAAATAATTTTTGTATTTATTAATCAGATTTTTACTTAAAACATTAATTTTACTGGATATAGATATACAGAGTATAGTCTCTCCATTTATTTAATAAAGAAAATGTGCCTTGCCAGAGTTGCACATGTTCAGGCTAGTAGACAAAGTAAAACACTACTTAAGTAATAAAACTGCATTTCAATATGACTTTGAGAAAGTAAATGTTTTAAAATTATTTTTGATTGCAGCTGTTTTTTAATCAAAATATAACCTGTTTTGATTTGCATCTTGCTGCATGTTTATAAATCATAATTACATTGTTTCTGAGTACATTGTATTTCCTGGTATATATGACCACCTGACCAGCATGTCTTGGTAGGTATTCATTCATATGTAGTATGTAAAGTAAACTTGACAGAGTTTATCCCTCTTTTTGTCAGACCACAGCTGATATCTTAGACTTGAAAGCTTTCCTGTGTCAGGGACACATTGCCATTGATTTCATCAGGGAACCCTCTATACTGGCTTTTGACTTCAGTCTAGGAAGCCCTCTGTCCAGCATATAACCTTCATCAGAAGAATAGTGTGTCAAACAAGGGTGTTTAAGTATTAGTCTAATACTGAATGTTAATTAGGCAAGGTAAACACTGATAAAACAACTTGAATCAGTAAAAGGTTTACAATTTAACAATATTTATGGATCAATATATTTCCTTTTCTACCTTTTCATTTAGGCATGGCGTGACAATATGATATTAGAACAAGCAAAGACGCCAAACTATGAAAAACCAAAACTGTTGGTTGAGGACATTGCTCTCAAGATTCGTGATTTGGACAGAGAAGTTAATTATCTTTTGTACAAAGCCAAGAGCTACAAGCCGAAACCAAAGACAAAACCTCAAGAAAAGAGTAATACAACAAATTCCACAGACAAAGCACACTCTACAAAGACACCCAAAGCAGAAAATGAAACAAAAGGTAAGACAATGCTGTCTGTTAACAATAACCTTTTTTTGTGTTTGGGAAAGAAACTATGATCTCCTTATCTACATCAAACCCAAGGAGTGTATATTTTTAGTTTGTGAAACTGACAGTATCCACATTTTCTACAGTCATAGGTTTATGTACAAGACCAGTTGTATTGCATTACTTGTTTTTTTTCACCCCCTAATCATTTCAAAGCAATAAAGTTACCAAAACACAAGGGATTACTGAGTGAGAACAAAAAAAAAAAAAAATTAAGGAGACAGAACAATAAAAGAACAGAAATTAAAACTGAAGATAATGACTGACATTGCATTTAAACTTTTTGAAGGTCAAAGTTGAGTTCAAAGCAAGAAGCTGGAAGAGTTCCACAAGTGCAAGAGAAGTAATTATTAGCATAGAACTTATGATTATGTCTAGCCATTTCAACACTGAGATGATGAGGTCTTGTTGCCAATCTCATAGTATGCTTAAATTCATAAAATCTAGGCACCAAAGAGGAAAGCTCGTCAGAACAATTATCATAAAAATATTTATAGAAAAGGCACTGGGAGAAGTTATGTTAGTGTTGAGAAAGTTATACATCTATAAGTATGACAATTCACACAAGCTAGAATATTTGCTTAATGGTATATATAATATACATGAGTACTTGATACATTTTACATGGTCACTTTTACTGGAAAATAAGTATCCAGAGTCTCTCTCTTATCAAAACTCATGACACTATCCCACCACTAATATTTAAAATAACATTAGAGAAAAGCTTATATGCATTTTTTTTTCTTAATTATTGCACATGAATATGTGTATTGTAATGTAAAATACTTCACTACTTTGATAACATTGGAGTTGTTTGAACAGCGCGTTAATCCTTAAAGAAAATTAAAGTTCAATATTTTTTTGCTATAATCTTTCTTACTCACATGAATTAGTTATTTCCAATTCAGTGTAACTTATTGTTCAAAACTAAACAATCCAACCAATTTACATTCTTGACTACCAATCTGTTTTAATATGGTTTAATGTCAAAACATTTACTTAGTTATTTTGAGCATGTAACATATTTTTTAAACTTTCATTTTCTTTAAATATTTAAATGAGAGTAGATAATGAGGAAAAACAATAAGCATAAATATTTGCTTTTAACTTTCAAGCTGCTTTACTGAAATATATTAAAGATCTTTAAGCTTTAGAATCATTAATCTTTACACAATCATTCATTGCATTTATTTCCTAGTTTAGGTCCATAGATTTTTATTTTTTTAAAGTTAAGGTTACTTTTATATAAGATTAGGAAAACAATACTTTTGAATTCAAAAATAGTTACCAGAATTCCTATATACCCAACTAATGAAGTTGGATCAATTTAAGCATTGCTTGGTTCCTAGCATTCCTAAACTGAAAGATGAAGCCAGGATCATATAAAATAATGGAAATAAAATTAGTTTTGTGATAATAGCATCAGATGTGATATGGTAAGAGAAGCATTTTCAATTATTTTTCATTTTTAGAGACAACAGATTACTACTAGGAAAATAGGTAGTTTATAAAACAAGATTTTTGAACAAAATATTATATTTGACTTTGTTTTCTGAAACATGTTAATCTTTTAAAATGTTACCAAAGATTGATCCTGCTTTAACCCAAGGATATTACACCTGACTTAGATACTGTATGTTTCTTAATGATAAACACATTTTGATGCTTTCATCATATTAGAAAATATTAATCAGTATTTTTTATAATTATTTTCATAGGTATAAGATATTGTGTAGGTTAATATTTTCATTGAACCTTCAATATTTGGTACTTCAAATTTAATGCTATTACACAATGTTTAATGATTGTGTAAGGATTACTTGCGAGATAGGTTGCTTCCAAAGGAAATAATTGATGAATTTTAAGGATTTTATTATCTGGAAGCAGGCCTAGTGCATGCCTTTTTTTCTGCTCAGTGATAGTCATAGCACATTTGAGCTGCTTGTCATTTCTGTATCTTGCCCTTGATCTCATCAGATTCTGCATCAACAGAAGATCCTTCCTCTCCAAAAGTTGATTCCTCACCTAGTGTGGAACCTAAGAATGAGCAAGAAGAAGTTGTAATGAGTGGTGAGTCTTGCTGTTTTAATTAATGGCTATTTGAAGGCCATTCCCTTTTGAGTGTAGTTTACTTATTCCTTCTATATTAGGATAGATCTTATTCCTTATGAAGAATGCTCTATCTTCTTTTTTTTTCTAAGATTGATTTATTGCTGAATGTATTATGAAAATTTTTTTCTGGTACTTAATCTTTTGGCATAAAAATATATAGCTATATCTACCTAGTAATTTAGGTATTAAACTTATCTAGCTATAGCCATATCATAAGGATATTAAACAATTGTGTCTCCTAATAGTCAGAAACCAAGCAGTATTTGTTATAAATGGGAAAATGCACTTACCACAAGAAATTTTTTATATTTTCCTTTTCTAATTTGTAAAATGGTCCCCTAAACATATACTAGATCACGCATTTCCAAGAAAATTATAATGCAAACTTGTATCAGTACTAGTGTTTTCAAAGCTGTAGCATTATTAATACTTCCTTGTTACTATTGCAATGTTATATATATATATATATATATATAAAAATTGTTAATACCTTGTATACTTTAGTTCACTTTATGATATATTTAGGACAATATTGTACTCTTATCTTTTTAAGTATTAATCTGCAATACATGAAAAACTTACTATATATATACAAAATGGCACTTCCAAATAAGTCTAACTTTTCACAAATGTATATTTCATATCAATATGTGCTCACATAAACTACAAATGTCATTGTTGCCCTGTTGGCTGGGGCTGTAGAATATGCCAGCTGCGCCTCTGCAGAGGAGTAAGACTGACCCCCCCCCCCCTCAATGAGGCCACCTGTTGGCCATGGATGGCGACCCATAAGGTGTTAGGACAGAATCTTAGTGGTTGAGTAGTTATTCATTCAGCGACAGTGGTCAATGACTAGCAACACACCAGTTTGGCCCTTACTTGGTCTGATGGGTGGTCGGATAAGCCCAATCCAATCAATTGGCTGGTTGTGCCTAGCCCTGGCATCTATATATTTAAGCCTGACTGTATTATTCAGTCAGCATTTATGGCAAATGCCCAATTCTCTTGTAGGTGCTAGAAGGCGGTGACTCTGGGTCAGTTGATTGAGATTTTGACCACTGATGTTACACAGTACTTGGCATTGGTTACTGAAACCTGAAATTGACAGGGGCTCAGTTTTACTCAGTGGCTTGAGTATACTGGTAATGTATCCCTCGTCTCAACCAAGGCGACTGGGTTTCCCCCTTAGTTAATTCCCATGGTGGGTGAGGGAGCATAAGACCAATGAATAACTAAACCTTAAATATGGCTTTTCTAAGAACAAAAAAAAACAAAACAAAGAAACCTTTAAATTTATAGTCATAGAATCAATAAAAGCTACACTTCTAGGTAAATTATCACCTTTCTCATTGAAAGGATAATAACTAGCAGGATGAATCCAAAACCAGTTAAAAAAAAAATTAGAAATGGAAATCTATTAGAAGTAACTGCAAAAAAACATGCTGAAAATCTATTAAAAATGGAAAAGTTCCATAAATATAAATGTAAGGCTTACTTGTATGGGAGGTTGAACTCTTGTAAGGGAGTCGTAAGAAGTCAAGAATTGAGATCAGCAACAGAAGAAATAAAAATGGCACTGCAAAGACAGGGTATCACCAACTACAAAAGAATTAATATTAAGAGGAATGGTGAGAGTTTACTGACCGACACATATATACTCACATTTGACTTGCCCACTATCCCAAGGGAAGTTAAAATAGGTTTCATAGTTGAAAGAGTGGAACTCTGTGTACCAACTCCCTTGCAATGTTTTAAGTACCAGAGATTTGGACACCACAAAGACATATGCCGAGGACGTCGGGTCTGTGGCAAATGCGCAGAAAGGAATACAGACCAAGAGGAATGCCAAAAAGAAAGGAGATGCACCAATTGTCATGAGAACCACCCTGCATTCTTTAGAGACTGAAGTTTATAGGAAAGAAAAAGAGGTGGTGCAAATTAAACATAAAAGAAATGTCCTTTCCAGAGGCTAGAAAGATTGTTGACTCCTATATGAGAGCGCAGTTGTATGGCTATATAACACAAAAAAAAACAGATCAATGAACAAAAAAAACTAGAAAACATACCGTGAACTAATAGACAAATTACTGCATTTGACTACAAATGAATGGCTAAATTTTCAAGAACACCTTAGAAAGAATTATAGAGCGCTCGAGAGGAATACAAGAACCGGAAATGGGCAGTGAAACGAAAGAGAAAAACATACCAAATTCTTCTGCGAAGACTACCTCCAAGCCAAAATACCAAAGATCTTCCAGCCAGCTACCAACATGCAAGGTGAACAATGGGAAAGATGTGACAAAAACCTCCTCAAATGGGAATACATCCACAGAGAAAACATCAGGCCAGTCAAAGGACCCAGTGGCTTCAGTGGAGCTTAAAAACAGGCATAATCTATTGAAAAAAATGGAAATTGAGGAGCATTTACTCACAAAGGTAAAAACTAAGAAATCTCAAAAAAACACACCCAAAAAATTAAAACTATAAGGACAGTAAAATCATCCAATGGAATATCAGAGGAGCAAGAGTCAATCACTATGAATTATTGCTTCTTGTAACAAAATACTGCCCAGCAATCAAATGCTTTTAAGGAACTCATCTAAAAAAGAATTCCATCAACATCAAAAACTATCAATTGTACAATTGTATTAAGCAGCATACTGATAGACCTTGTGGCGGATCATCAGTACTCATTAACAATAATATCCCCTGCAGTGAAATCACACTAAATACCAATATGCAAGCAGTCACGATATCAGCAACCCTCCACAAAACAATAACTGTGTTCACTATATATTCCTCCAAGTGAAGAACTCAAAGAATTGGAGACAAACAATTTGATATCATGACTATTAAAACCCTTTATTATAATGGGGGACTTCAACAGTCATAATAAGATCTGGGGAAACAAGAAAACAGACAAAAACAAAATAAAAGAACCAGTGTTAAAGAAATATCAGTTATGCATGTATAACAATGAATCAAACACATACCTACACCCAGCAACAGGCACATATTCAGCAATAGATTTAACAATATGTGACCTTAACCTGTTCCTGGATTATAACTGAAAAGTACATGATGACAGATGTTTCCGATTTTACTAGAAAATACCACCAACAAACTAAAAAAAAAAAACAAACTCTGAGCTGGAATTTAGAAAAGGTTAATTGGGATGAATTTAAAACTTCATGCCTAGTTGAACTAACTGCAGAAGCCAATAAAAACAAGGAAGAAGACATCCTATATTTTACCAACACACTGTTAAAAATAGTTGAAAAACATACCAAAAGACCTCCACCTCTTCAAAATATACAATAGGCTATGGTTCAATGAGGAATGCAAAAAAGCTGTCAGATTACGCAGAGCGATACTAAAGAAATTTAAAATAAACCTAACACGAGAAAATTTAAACACTTATAAAAATAGCAGAGCCAAAGCCTGTAAAATTATCAAAGTATCCCAAAAGAAATATATGGAAAAATTATGTTACTAAAATAAATAACACAAAACCAAGAAAAGTATGGCAGATGATTCGAAAAATAACTGGCAAAAATAGCAGTCAGTCAGTCAGTTAGTTAAGTGCCATACGTGATACACGCTTGGGCGATCATGTCTCGAAAGAGACATGACTGACTGGGCAGAAGATTATCCTGCAGTAGGTTGCCATTGCTTTCTGCAGTAGACTGGTTGCCGACCAAGGCTATAGAACCCAATCTGTCCTGCTATTTAACCCATAACTGGAAGGAAGAGACGGATTAATACATTTCCCAAGGGTATTTGCGCATAAGTGAATACAATGGATTCAGCTGGAATTCGAATTCAGCTCCCCAGCTTCTCGACCCCTACTAAATATCTTACCCATAATAACCAAAAGATTACCGACAAGAAAGATATAGCAAACCATCTTACTGAAACTTTCTTGCAAAATTCATCCATGGAAAACCAAAATGATACAGCAGTTGGATCAGACAAAATTCACTATCAATTCCTAAAAGAATTACCCAAACCATCTAGGAATTACCTCCTACAAATCTACAGTAGTATATGGAAGAGTGGTGACATCCCTAAAATATTGAAACAAACTACAGTTATACCAATACCTAAACCTATGAGAGATAGTACAAATGCAAAAACTACTGACCCATTACTCTTAGCAGCTGTGTCTGCAAAACACTAGAGAGAATGATAAATGCCAGATTGATCTGGTAACTAGAAAGTAACAAATTAATAACTGAATATCAATCTGATTTTAGAAGTCAAAGAAACTCTATGGATCATCTGATTCGCTTAGAAACATCTATCAGAGGTTCTTTTATTAAAAAAGAACATCTAGTGGCAGTTTTCTTTGATCTTGAAAAGGCATATAACACAACGTGGAAGTACAGTATAGTAAAAGACCTTAAAAAACTTGGGCTAGAAGGTTGAATGCCAATATTTATCAAATTTCCTGTAAGATAGATTCTCTGAAGAAAAACAAGAAATGGGTGCACCTCAAAGTAGTGTATTGTCCATTACACTGTTTAATGTCAAAATAAATGATATTGTAAAAAACATAAATAGCAGAACAAACTGTGCTTTGTATGTGGATGACTTCCTGATATGTTATAGAGCAAGAAATATGAACTATATAGAAAGACAGCTCCAGGTATGCTTTGATAAGCTCATCAAATGGACCACAGAGAATGGACTAAAATTTTCAACAAAAAAAAAAAATGAAATGTGTCCACTTTTGCAACTCCACCTTGACCTAGTATTGAAAATTGATGACACTGAAATTCTAGTTGTAGAACAATACAAATACTTAGTAGTCATTTTTTACCGCAAACTCTCCTTTATTTCCCATATTAAATACTTGAGATCCAAAGCTATACAATTACTAAGAACTATAGCACACACCAATTGGACAGGAAGTAAAGAAACACTATTAAAATTATATTGCTCTATAATCAGATCAAAACTTGATTACTCCTGCTTTATATATGGAGCAGACAGAAAAACATATTTGAATGAACTTTATACTATACACTATCAAGGACTTAAACTAGCCCTTGGAGCATATAGCACCTCTCCTGTTGAAAGCTTATACACAGAAGCACATGAACCATCACTTAAACTAAAACGTGAAAAACTTGCTCTCCAATACCACCTAAAACTATCATCAACCCCTCTAGATCCAGCTTACAGTAATACTTTCCAACCACAATACACAGAACTTTTCCAGCAAAAAGAAAAATCCATCAAATCTTTCAGTTTATGCAGTAAAAATATCATAGGAGAAAATCCAATAGATGCAACACAAATTCATAAATAAATTATTTCATCTACACCCCCACTCCCCGGATTATAAACCAATCTAAAATAATCTTAGACTTTACAAGATATTCAAAACAAACCCAGTCTGAAATACTGAAAAATAACCACTCAGATCATCTTTATATATATATATATATATATATATATATATATATATATATAAAATCTATTATGATTGAGCTCTCTAGAGAAATAAATTTTAAAAACAGTTTCCACTTCTGCAAATTATGTGTGACTCTTCAGAAGTGAATTGAGTTCTTTTGGTGACTGGCATGTGTATACACTGCTTATATACAACACGTTAAAATTTCCCTCCTCTGATTCCATGTGCCCATGGCTTAGGGAGTAGTGACTCCAACTGACACCAAATTGGTCAAGTTTCGATCCCAGCCAGAAGCAAGTGGATGTGTCTGGCCACACTGATGAGCTGTGATAAAGTGAAACAGGCTTGTATGTGGATGACTAATATATATATATATATATATATATATATATAGATGGAGCGAAAATGGAGTAGGATGTGCTGCCATACTAAAACGGAATAAGCAATGGAAAAGAATTACAAACATGGCTTCAATATATAGTGCTGAAATAACTATTAATTTAGCACTTGACATAATAACCACAATGACCCACAATAAATTAATAATTTTCATATTTGACTCTTTATCTGCACTTACTACATTAAAAAATGAAAATGTTAGTGACCTTTTAACCACACAAGTACTAAACATAATCTACCACTTGTCTAAAAATAAAGAAATAATCTTTTGTTGGATCCCAAGCCATCTTGGGATACTGGGAAATGGCAGGGCAGATTTGGAAGCAAAAAAGTCTTGAAGGATGCAATAACAAAGGTTCCATACTCTGATTATAAGATGGTTGTAAAGAAAATTATCAAAAAATGGCAACATCATTGGGATACATTCATTGTTAACAAACTCCAAATCATTAAACCCACGATTGGTGAATGGAACTCAGAATGCAAAAATAGAAGAGAACAAGTCATGATGACCCACCTGCACATAGGTTACACCTACATTATCCGCCTTTATTTACTAGAGGGCACAGAATCCCCAATATGCACTACATGCCAAGAGAAATTTACAGTGAAACATATACAGTTAGAGTACGTAGATTTTGATCTAGTGTGAACAAAATATTACCAAGTGAGTAATTTAAGAAAACTTTTTATGAAAATAAAACCATCCAAGATTGTAAATTTCCTAAAAGAAGTTGGATTGTACTCAAAAATATGAGTAATTGAAAAATGGTTCAAATATATTTCTAAACCTGCACACTTTTTTTCCCCAAACTATCGCTATGAATTTTTCAAAATTTTGTTGGCATTAAATGACCCACTGAGGTTGATATGCCATAAAAAAAAAAAGCCAACCAACAAATGTCATTGCTTGTATTAAATATGTAAAGTACTTCTTTTAACGTGTAAAAAAAAAAAAAAAATTAAATGACAATTTCTGTATAATGTTTATTCTTCTTTGATAAAGTAATCTTATGTGACAATTATGAAATCTACAAAGGTATAAATAGTTCACTTTGGTTGAAATTTCTGATTTAATTTTGCTTTTATTGTGACAGTATTTTTAATCTAAGATTTGACAAAATTGCCTGTTTACATAAATTTTGAATATGGTCTTAAAATAAAAGCAATGGTCAAATAGTTCAGTAAACTTTGCTATGATTACTGATATAGGATTAAAAGTAATTTTATTGCAAAAAGAAATATTCACAACTGAACTACTACAAAAATATGAAGCATGAATTGGGTTGGAACAACAGTTTGTTACATTTAAGTGAATTTAAAAGACAATATTTAGATATGCGGTTGAAGATATGTACAAATGTGTTATTTTTTGTGCTTTTCATCATCTTTGAGTATGCTTCATAATTCTATCCTCCCAGTGATGAACTAGTCTAAGTGACTCTTACTAGCTTCCAGAATTTTGTAAATTGATATGAAGATGCAAGTTTAGATGAGTACTTCAGATGTAGTAGATCCCTGCTAAGGTGTAACAATTTCTGCTAGGTCTACAAAAACATGAGGTAATCTGGTGTTCCCGTTCCAGGCATTAGTTAACTGATCAAATTCAACATCTGATTTTGTGGAAGTTATTTCAAAAAGCTGATATCAAAATTTCCCTATATCAGCTCAAAGAATAAAAGACGAGATATTAATCTCAAATGACTTTGTTTCTTTTACTTGGCTTTATTCTACAAGCATTGAGTTTGAATTTTGTGTAGATGTCTAAATTATCAAGTTAAATATCGAAGGCACTTGTAAAAAGCAAAAACAAATTTCTTAAATGTAATTATTAAATAAAAGTAAAGAGGATAAAAAGTGAGTTTACCCACAGCTTACAAAGTCTTTTAAATTTAAAATGGTTTAACTGCCTGTGACTTTCAATTTCAGAAATAAAACTTTTTTTGCATGTGTAAATTTCAAATGCATTTTACTTATTAGAACTGTTTCTAAAAAAGATTGCTGGTTGCTATAGTAATATTTTTCTCACACTCGCTCACATAATAAAACATACCCTATAATTACAAAGACTGCTTTGCTCTGAAAGTGCTACTTCCAGGTTGATTTTTTTTTAAATACAGTACTTTTTGATTTTTGTTCTATTTAAAATAAACATTAGTTCCCTTAATGAGTTTTTAATTTCTTGCTAATGTTTGTAGTTAAATTAATTACTCAGAGCAACAGAAAATTTAAATTCTAATTAACCTCATTTTGACTCATTTGCATTATGAAATGACGGACATAGTTCCAAAAAGATTTTGTTTTGTTGTATCTTAGTGATTTTTGTTCATTTAAGCAAAAATTAGTTTACAAACGTAAGGATACAGTTTTCTCATTTGTGTTTCTTTTGTTTTATAGGCAATTGAAATTACAAAAAAAACCCAACTCTGTATCAATTTTATTGTGAATTGGTTGATAAAAAAAAATACTGTGTAACATATCACATCCAATTCTGCAGAGCATCATTTTTTACATATGTGTCACTAGTCGGACATCCCTGGCCTTTTTGGTATAACAATATTATATTAAGAAGAAACACACTTCTATAATTGATTGAAATGATCTCAATTAAATGCCTTTTTATTTCGCTTATTTTTGATATTTCATTTTTTTTTTTTTTTTTTTTTCAGACACAGAAAGTGCCAAACCAACAGAAAAAGATAGCAGCAAAAAAGAATCGAGCAAAGAGAGTCCTTCACAGAGAAACAATGGAGAATTGTAACATCGGTTGATCTTAGTACCACCTTAAAGTTTGGTCGGATTGTGCGCTTGATTTCAGTGTGTATGTGAGTGAGAAAGTTTTTGTTTTTTTTTCCCAGTGGCTCATCCCACTGTGAACAGATGTTCCCCATTGTTAGCCAGCAAATCTCTACACACAGTCAGCAAAATGCTACACACCTGACACTGCTGTCATCTGCTCAGACATAGAGAAAAAAAAAGCTGAAAGACTCATCTTTTTTTTTTTTTTTTTTTGCTTTCTTCATCCTCCTCTTCTTGTTGAGTAGAATAGCGCCTGGTGACACTTGACTGTTCTAAGTTTGTTTGTTTTTTTTTTTGTTTTTTTTTTTCCTCCCTCTCTCTCTCTCCATCTTGTTTCCCTTAACATTCCACTAACAGGGAACAAAAGTGATTTCAGCAAGTTGCTTTGATTTGGTTCCTTATCCAAATTGACTAATGAAATTTCTCAACACAGCCCTCTCTCCTTCTTTCTTTGTTTTAGTTTTGTTATATAAAATATTTTCTGTTAAACTTTATTAACCATTGGGCAATTAATTTGCTCATTAAATGCATCTTAGAATCAGTACAGGAGTGAAGAATGTTAGAAAGGCAACTTCCCTACATCAGATCTGGCATATTTCATATATTCTATTTGTTCAATTGTTTCATGACCATAGTTCTCTTCATTATCCACAAAATTCAATTTGTCAAGTTAATGTGATAATACGGTTTTATTAAATAAAGTTATTTTTAAACAATTTTAAATTTTTTATATAGATTTGACGGCAGTATATTAGAACATTTCTTCATTCTAGTTAGTCATTCTGTAATTATGCTAGTTATTTTTTTTCTTTTAACTTTATACATTTTCCAAAAGTGGTTCATTAGATTAACATATTTATAATGCTGAATATAGATATGAAATGTTTAACTTTTTCTGCTGTACTGCATAATGTACTGGCGGGTGGGGGGTCAGATATAAACCTTATTTCCAACAGTTTTCAAATCTTGAGAATTAAATCTTTACCAACTTTTGACATTTACAGTTGATGCTCATCTCTATACTTATTTACTAATAGATTTCATTTTTTTGTCTTTATTTTCTAAAAGTGGATTTACTATTATTTGCAAGCAAGTTAGCAAAAGGCATTCAGTTATTGGTTTTAAAGTAGAATTTTCTTTTTTCTTCTTCTTATAATTGTTTCTATAATTAATTTCAGGAAGTATATAATTTCAGGAAATCTATTTTGTTTAACCTTTCCTGTTGCTGTGTGTGACAGTTGATAAATATTAGTGATATTCTTCTTAATTACCTTTCTCTCATGCGCTATTAACATCTAACGGGTAAGATCTCTTATTTGAGAGAGATGGAAGTGGATGAGACATTGTAATCTTCATTCTACTGTTAACAGCTGGTTGCTATAAAAACAACTTTGTACAAGGAGCACATGTTCTTTTGATTTGATTCTTGCTTTGTTGGAGTCATAACTGTTTGCAACAGATATAAGTCTTGTTTACTTTAAATAGCAAACCTACTAAACTTAATGCTAAACCATTGCTTCAAAAAAACAAAATTTCTTATTTCAAACATACAATTTTTTTTCCAGTGATAAAATAAAGAAAATATTTTAAACACTGATGTTGCAAAGACTTGCATACAAAGATAAATTTTTAAACCAAAGTGATAATCAGTAATTAAGTAAAAGTGAAGCAAAATGTACTATCCATGGCCTGAAAATTATTTATTTACCTTTGTGTGTGTTTGTAACTATAAAAGAAAAAAAATGAAATAAATATCTATTTTATGATTCTTAGCAACTCTGGCTACAAAGAAATGAGATATATGCCATTGTCTATTTCCAGTGAAAAAAAATTTTTCAAAAATACTAAAAAGAAAAAAAAATCTTAGTGTGTGTGTTTTGTTTTTTTTTTTTTATTAATTTCAAATCCTTATTTTTTTGTGAAACATTATTCCTAACTTTTTGTATTAATCATTTGCACTGGTGAATTTTCCCTTTTTTAAATGTTCTCTAAGAGTTAATTCAATTGTGCTAAAAAAAAAATTGTTTCTTTCCAATTGTTATTGTCTTAAGGGGAGTGAAGTTGGGGTAAAAAGAGGCTAAAATTGATCTGTTTTAAAATACATAAAAGTGGGTTAAAAAATGCCTTTTATTTTTCTCTATTGTTGTAATTGTTACTGTTGTTTTTTTTGTTTTTTTTTTTCACTCTCCCAATAATTGTGGGGATCTGCTGTCTTCATTGAGCAATGACAGACACATGCACATACCTATTTTGTACCTGTGGTCTCTTTATACCTGGTGATCTTTCCTGAGTCGCTGGGTTTTTAAAAAAAAGAAAGCAGTTAAAATATATAGGGGAAGCTTTTTTTTTTTTTCTGTTTTTTTAACTCTTCTTTACTTTCAACCCCACCCATCCCAAGTGGAAGTTGATGAAGAGGAGGATTCCTTTTCCCATGAAACTTATTTACAATTCTCCAAGGACAAATCTCCAGATGATTTTATTGGAATTAACAGGAAGACAAATACAACTCCAAAAATAAATATAAAAAATGACTATTTATTTTTTTCTCAAAGAACTCCTCCCAAAAAAGCAAAGAAAATATTTTTTTTTATCCCTTTTACTTACTCTTTTTCCTTTGATAATGTCTCCAGTTTGTGTGTATCTGCAGAGTGGACTTTGCTAATAGAATATTTTTTCCTAAACATCATAAAAATTGATTTTGTAACTAGTCAGGGTCCTTCTCTATTTGACCTCACTTCTGTCTCCAAAAAGGTTAAACATCAAAAACCAATATTTCTTTTTTTTTTTTAACATTGCTTGATTCATTTTGTTTCTTAGGACTTAACATTGATCTTTTGCTGCTGTTTTTCCTGTTTACTTCCAAGTATAGAAAAGTTTAATCAAAAAACCCTGATTAGTTAAACAAAGATAAACACTTGTTCATAAATAAAAGAAAAAAACAAAACACAATTCTAGCAGTTCTCTCTGAACAAAGCTGTATGATTCAGTGTATGCTGTGTGTATCATGGAAACATTTAATAAAGAAACTGAGTCTGAAATGACCCAGTCTTCTGCTGTTTTCTCTTAAAAATTTTCTGTTTTAATTAAATGTCTGTACAATTGTTTTTATATGCTTACATGAAATGAGTAATTTTTGTTTCTTATGTAAAGTCCTATTTCTGATCAAACTGATCAGATAAAAATATAAGGAAAACTGTTTTTTTTATTTTTCTATGTGCCCTGTCCCTTCAGGACGTAGACAATCATGGCTTTCCACATCTCCCTATCCCTGGTGGCTCTTAGCATGCCTTCTGTTACTCCATGCAACCCTCGTTCCATCATCCACCTGATTAGGTCCTTCAAATAAGTTACCCGTTGCTTTCCATTGTCTCTTTTTCCCCCCTCTATCTGGCCTGTTAGTATCAGGTTTTCTAAGCCCTCCTCCCTCATTGCATGTCCCAGGAACTTCAGCTGTCTCTTCCTGATGCTCATTATTAATTTCCTTTTTGTTTCTATCATTTCTAAGACCTCATCATTGCTCATATGCTCAATCCATGATATTTGCAGCATCCTTCTGTAGAACCACATTTCAGTTACTTCAAGATTTTCCTTCATCTTTGATGATATTGTCCAGCATTCATTGCCATATTGAAGACCTGACAACACATAGCAATCTAGTACTTTTTTTTTTTTTTTTTGTTTGTAGTGAAATTGTCCTGTTTCTTAATACTTTTCTCAACTTCTGGAATGCTTCCTTTGCCATGCCAATTTGCTTTCAGATCTGTCTCACACTTTCCGTCTTCTGTTATAACGCTTCCCAGGTATTTAAATTTTTGTACCTGCTTGATTCTAGTATCTCCGGCATGTATTTGACATATTGGGCTGCTCTTTTTACTGATGACCATGCATTTGGTTTTCTTGCAGTTTATTTGTAGTTCTTTCTTGTCACTCTCTTCATCTACCTTCTGTAGAAGGTCTTGTAGCTTCCTTTCTGTGTCTGCTATCAGCACTGTATCATCTGCATACCTTAGGTTGTTTAGATTGTGGCCTCTGATGACAAATCCAGGCATAACTTCTAGGGTCCTCAAAATATTCTCGCTGTACAAGTTGAACAGATCCAGTGAAAAGACACATCCTTGTCTTATGCCCCTATCTTTGTATATCTGCTAAATTTGTTACCTGTCCGTATACAAGTAGTTTGCTGTAAATATTCTTGATTACTCTTAAGTCTTTCCCAAATATGTCAAGGCTGCTGAGCATCTCCATCAATTCTTTGTGTCGTATTTTGTCAAATGCCTTCACATAATCAATAAAGTACAGGTATAAGTCGTCCTTCATTTGTATTTCCCTTTCAGAGAGCATCGTAATCATAAATATGGCATTCCTTGTTCCAGTGTCTGTGACGAAACCACACTGTTCTTGTCCTATCTCTGGCCTACATCTTTCTAATTCATGAAAATGTATCTATCAGGTATTTCTAAATACCTATACTTTAATTAAGCTATTCTTAAATCTCTAGTAGGATGGACATGTAATTTAAGCTTTACATTTTTCTCTCATAATCTTTTACACTTGAAGTTTTAAACTTTGATTAGAATATTCAATTCACACTGAAAAAAAATGGATGTATAATTTAAACACCTGTATTCACTAAAATATTGCTTATAATATTCTAGTCTATAAATCAAAATTAAACCTATTTGCACAAAAGCATAGCTGGGAGGCTCAAATTTTATATATATATATATATATATATAAAAACACAAGTTAGATGTCACACTCAATCTAAGAACAGGATTGTTTACACAAAAACTACCATTAGGTGTGTTAGTACTGAATCCAGCCATCCACCAAGCCTACTGAATAAGTCAATACAGGCAAGTTTATCTGCCAACTCCTCCAATGCAGATATTTTTAATGATGAATCCATAGAATGCTGAAAGGTATTATGTGAAAGTAAGTGTGACCCTTGCTTAAAATTTGGAGGTTTAGTGCTGTTGTAATGGGAATTATAAGAAAATCAAAACAGCAAGAAAAGAAAAATTATATAGTTTTTCTTCCCTACAATGTAAATGTTAAGTGTGGTAAAAATATTTTTAAAGTTATATTTTGTCAGTTGAAAAAGCTATTCAATAGAAACAATTTAAAGGTACCATAGAAAAATGATGCTTGAAGCCCACAAGGTAAGTGTCCTAAGTTTACAATGTGTTATAGGATATTTGTGGCATTCTGACCATAAGATTTAATTTTCAAATCTCAAGTTGACTTCTTTGGGATTGTCTCCCCTGAACAATATTACAATGTGCAACACTATTTGGAAGTAACTGAATGCCATATAACAAATTAATCCAGTTCTTGTAAGTGAAATTGGGTAGACAAAGCTATTTGGACTCTATTGATGATTATGCTAATTAGCAGGTAGAAGCTCTTCAAACTGAGAGATGGTGATTTGATGAAAAAACTACTCATTCCTAACCAATGAAAATACCTTCCAAATATTCAATGGATAATACAGATTGAGTTCTTGGGCACTTTGACATGGTGTAATGTGTAAGAAGCTTGTCTCCCTAGATCAATTACAACTGAGTAAGGAGTTCCATCATGACTGGGTGTCCTATACTTTATCTTGTACCACAACTAAGCTATACTTAGTAAAATTGCTAAAATAAAGCTTTAAAAATTGCAAAATTTCATGGTTAAATTGTCAAATACTAAGCACTTGTATTACTATGATGACGTTTTTTTTTTCCTTCATTGCTTTGACTGAATAACATAATTACATTTTTTTTTTTTTAATTTTATGCAAAATTTTGACTATATAAAATTTTCTCATCAGTTTTAGAAATATTGCTTCTTAGAATGCTTAAATATAGTTTCTATGATTAAAGGGAAAAATATTCAACTTTTGAAATGAGATTTAACATGTATTTGTATTTACTGTGTTATGAAACATGAAATTCTACTACTGAATAAAAGGCAAAACTTGTTTAGCTGAAAGTGCTTAATGTAGCAGTCACTCTAACTGCAAAATGGACACTTTTTAAAGAGATTTATATATAAATATAAATCTTTTAAAGGTGTCCATTATTAAAATATATATGGTACTGAAATGTTCTCTGTATGAGTTACTTCCCAAAACTTGACAACTAACCTTCAACTTTTTTGAGGTGTTTGTGTTTGTTTTTTTTTTTTTGTTTTTTTTTGGATAAATGTTCATCTCTTTAGGATATATAATTTTTTTTTTTTTCCTTCATATTTTACAAAGCACATAACATTTTTGGTCTGTGTATGTCAAGGTCCCTATGATATACCTAAAAACATCTTATCAAGGAATTCACAGCATTCAAAATGCTATGCTATGATATAACAGGGACTTAGTTTAGACATCATTTGAAACCATACTAGGAAAGGTGAGTTTTGGATGATTTTTACGATGTTAATCTAATATATATATATATATATATATATATATATACGATATTAATCTCAATAAATTCATAACTAATGTTTAAAACAAATTTTTTAAAATGAAAAAAACTTTCTGGAAGCTTTTATTTTTGGTTTTAATTTCAAGTTAATGGATTCTATTTAATCTTTTCAATAAGCAAAATACTTTGCTTGATTTAAAAACTAATTTAAATCGACTGAAACAATACAAAATCTGATTTCAGTGTCATGTTTAGCCTGCATTTATCACACTTTAATTCTCTCAAATAATTAAAGTGAGAGGGCTTTTTATTTTTTTTCTTAATATATAAAGTACTAAGTAATCTTAAACATTCAGGAAAATATTCTTCATAATCTAAATTTTGAATTTGATATTTTGGCTTTAAATCTACGATAGCTATAGCTGTTGTGTTGTGTTCTCTAGTTGTTGTGTATGAACAACCTTATCTACTAAAATTGGTACATTTAAATACTAAAGATTCAAATGAAGAGTATTGATGAAGCTATCCAATTCATGATTAGTAAGTTTACTTTTTACTTAATGTCATTTAAAAGGGTGAAGTTAATACAGTAGTGCTAACAGTAGTTGAATGTCAGTGAACCACAATAAAGAAAATAAAAAAAATGAAGACTAAGTAGAAAATGAATTGCTAATGCTTATTGACACATGTGAGGGCAGCCAAATCTCCCTTATATCAAGATGGCTACCAAGCATGTCTGAACTCAATTACGAGAAAAGAACAATCATCTTTCTAGAATTGGGGTTGTAAAATAACGACCTGACTGGAAACCCTTTCTTGGTTTCCTCTTGCATTATGGGGAAAATGAAATTATTTCATTTTTATTGTATTATTTTCCCACAGTGTGACTGCATGATAATATTACACGAATTGATAGTTATCAACTGAATGATATCTTGTAACTGAATCAAATCATATATCCAATGATCAGTGGATACTTGATATAACGTACGATAGAAGGGTAGCTTGTGTTTATTGAATATAATGACAGTTGGGATACAGATAAATCTTATTTCTAACAAAATTCGATTATTGTTGTTCTTCCCAACTGTTATGCCTTGCTAATAACTCATAATGGACAATTCTGTTTTGATTAAGAGGGAAAAGACACTACTTGGTTTCAGTGAGAAAATGAAAGAAGGGAGCATAGAAGTGAAATGGAAGATCTTTTTATTTGTATCCACTTAAACAACCAATATTTATATTTATGATTGTTATTGTAATTGTTTTGATGAAGTTAAAATCAAATATTTCATGATGTGATAAGATGAATTTCCATGGATATTTATCATAGAACTCACTGTGGGTTTATTAATTTAAGAACATTCATCAGAAAATTAAAATAGGAAAACCAGAAGAGCCCATACATTCAGGGCTTCATACAGCAATTAAAGATATTAAAAGAAAACTCTATCAACATGGTGGCCTGTAATGTTGCTAATTTAAACAAACAGGCTTGAAAACTACAGACATTCAAGTTTATATCATAAGAGCATATTCAACAAAAGCCTTATCCCCCCCCTTGTTTTAAGCTTAACATGGTCTGGCACAGTAGTGGAGTGCCTAACTCACTACAGTAGTAACAATCTGATGTTCTAGTTCGCTTACCATTGCTTTATGGTCCGTCAGTCAGTTAAGTGCCATACGTGATATACGCTTGGGCGATCATGTCTTGAAAGAGACATGACTGACTGGGCAGAAGATTATCCCGCAGTAGGTTGCCATTGATTTCTGCTGTAGACTGGTTGCCAACCAAGGCTATAGAACCCAATCTGTCCTGCTATTTAACCCATAACTGGAAGGAAGAGACGGATTAATACCTTTCCCAAGGGTATTTGTGCGTAAGTGAATGCAATGAATTCAGCTGGAATTCGAACTCGGCATCCAATGGTCCACAACGTACATCCTGCTTTATGGTAAAATTCTTTAATGTTTACTAAATTTAGCTTAGTCTGGCACAAGGCCTCAGCTATTAGCATTGAACTCACTACAGTAGTAATAGTCTGTAAGATTAGTTTAACATTGCTTTATGAGAAGATACCCTGAATCTTATCACAGCTGGTTGATTGCAACTCTGTCATGGTTGACAATAGGGGGAACCTATTTTTTGCTGCTACTGTCTAGACAGGTAAAACAGACCTAAGAGGGCTTACCACCATATCACATTGAAACACCACCTCTCATATGATTACCAAAGAAACTCTCTATACTAGGGCTACAGCCTCACCATGCTGTATATTACAGCTATGGCTTCTGTAGCAAATAAGTTTTTACTGGATGGAGTTGCAGCCTTCTCGACCAGGTGCTAATTAGAGCTCGAAAGACCTTTTTGCTCTGCTAGTAATGCTTAGCTATGAAAAGAGATGGATTGATACCTCTCAAAGGATATTTGCATGAAAATGAATGCAATGGTCCTGGTTGGAATTTGAAGCCAACATTCTGATCTGAGTTACAATAGGAAAACCATTAAATTTTCACAGGTCTGCTGAATCTCCCAGAAGAGCTCATACACTCAAGGATTCATATAGCAATTAAAGATATTAAAACTCTATCAATATACAATAGATACTTAATCATGAATGCTGATGCAATAATAATAATCAAGCTTAAATAAATCACTAATACACAATTTGCACATGTGTGACTGAAAAAAAAATGCTTGTTTTCAAAAATCTAAGGTTCTGGGTTAAGTATTTAAATCTTTTCTCAAAATTTTCAATCTAGAAACTATGAATGCTCTTGAATTTTTTACTTTTATTTATTTATTTTATTTATTTATT
This sequence comes from Ascarosepion bandense, assembly GCA_037127315.1. Classification (NCBI taxonomy): domain Eukaryota; kingdom Metazoa; phylum Mollusca; class Cephalopoda; order Sepiida; family Sepiidae; genus Ascarosepion; species Ascarosepion bandense. The sequence goes on along the minus strand of JBBBDQ010030258.1, from coordinate 3,822,034 downwards.
TTTTTTTTTACAACGATGTTCACATTATACAAGGCTCTGGAGCCGCGCAAGGTAGGGGTGTTACAGAATAAGAGGCTTAGTTTATGCACATATATATATATATATGTGTGTGTGTGTGAAAGATAGCAGTTAACCCTTGGCTTGAACAGGTTAAGACTGATGTGATCAGGGAAACATCTGCTTGGGAGTCAGTTCCACACACCAGTGGTTCATAAGAAGTTTCTTGAGTGGAACTTACATCTCACCAATGGAATACAAACAATGTGTGAGGCAGGGCAGGTCTTAGCTGGGAAACTAACAACTGGTGTAACTAAGAAACATAGATTGTCTGAATACTTTCCATGGAAATAGTGATAAAACAGTTAGAAGCTTGTGAAATTTCATCTATGGAAATGGAGTTGCAGGGTGGAAAATATATAATCAACCACAAGGGAATGATGATAAACTACATCCAGCAACAAAGACTTTTGCTCAGGAGGTTTAGAGTTTGGAACTGCATCTTAATAGTTGTTCCCAGGTTCACCATCACCCGGGGTGGTAGCACCTGTTAGGGTCCTAACTATGGGCAAATAGTTACCCCCCCCCGCCCAAACTGTGGTCTTTTAAGAGAGAAAAAATGAAAACATTAGGCTGAGTTTTTATGGCAGCAGTAATCCATTTTTAGCCTGATCTGGCTCTTGTAAAGTGGGAGGAGTCAAGTACTTACTGGATCCATACAGAGAAGCAACTAGTTTTACAGTTTTTTTGTTTTTTTTTGTTTTGTTTGTTTAGTCATTTCACCTTAAGCAAGGTGAGACTGCCACTAGTGCACAGGGGCTATTGAGGAAGGGATAAATGAACGGGATTCCAGAAGACAGAAGGTGTCAATAACATTGCATTTAAATTTTTGGAGATTGTAGCTATCAGGGAAGGAAGATCTACAGGCAGGAAGTGCAAGGAAGAAAAAAAATTGTAGTAGAAGTGGCAGTTACATTTAACTTTTTCAATTGCAAAAGGGTAGTACCTACATGCCAACCTTGTCAGTCAGTTAAGTGTCATACATGATACACACTTTGGGCAATCATGTCTCTTTCAAGACATGACTGACTGGGCAGAACATTATCCCACAGTAGATTGCCATTGCTTTCTGCGGTAGACTGGTTGCCAGCCAAGGCTATAGAACCCAATCTGTCCTATTATTTAACCCATAACTGGAGGGGAGAGACAGATTAATACCTTTCCCAAGGGTATTTGTGCATAAGTGAATGCAAGGACTTCAACTGGAATTTGAACTCGGCGCCCCGATTTGTCGTTCCGAGTCTATATCCACTGCACCACAACGCACATCCTAGTAGTGAGCTTAAATTCATGTGATTGGGTCATCAGAAAAAAAGCTTGTGAAAGCAGTTTCTATGAACATATTTATACAAAAGACAGAGGGAAGCCACATTATGTTGGTTAGAAAGTGACTGAAGTTGAAATGCCAAGTCAGGACCAATTACATTGCAGATCCTTCTTTGGATTTTGTCAAGAACCTCTAGATGAATAGCAGGAGCACTCAACCAGATATTCAATGCATAGACAAATGGTAGATTTATAAATGTGCAAGATATATTCTGTGGAGAAAAGTTTTTTATAGCGAAGAAAACGGCAACTTACCTCATCAAACCAAGCGACAGCGCATTGCGTTAATACTACGACGTAAAATGTGGCGAAAAAGAAAATTACATACTCAAAACAAGTCCGCCGCAGGAGTCGCTATGGGAGTGTATGCAAATCTTTGGCGTCCTCTCTGTGTTGTCGGCCAATGGAAAAAATTGATCGGCCGATAAAAGCAGTCGTTCTCAAAGCGAAGTGGAGGTTTAACTGGTTAGGTGAATAGCAGTTGACGAGATTGGACTGGCGAGTTGAATTGTTAGCATTTTTCTTTTTCTGGCCCGAAATTCGAGCAATTTGCAAGAGAATATTTTCTACATTTTTCTCCACAGAATATATCTTGCACATTTATAAAAATGTCTTTTAGGAAATCAGATTTCTCAAGTCCTCTAAATGTTATATCTCTTTCTAATGGGAATTTTCTTCTAGTGTTTTCATTTTTGGTTGTGTGTAAAATTAACAGCTTGTTCATATCTGGCCTTCTTCAGGTATTTGTTGATTCAGATAACCTTCAAAGAATTTCAAACTGAACCTTTTATTTAATCTGCAGAAGAGATTGTTCTTTTTTTTACTGTCCATGTGTAGCGTTATCTAGCAATACTTACAAAAAACAAGACAAGATATCCCAAGATACGGACAGCAGAATAAAAATAATCTGTTCCCATAGAGTACAGTTCAAAACTCTCTGGCGGTTGCCCAGATCAACAGACATTTGAAGAAGGCCAAAGTGCACAATGGTCAAAATGTAATAATAACATCGAAGATGAGGACATTAGTCTGATTGTAAATAATAACTCCTCATTTCAGAGATTCAAACTGAAATCAAATTTTAATTATAATTGTGTTTCAAATATTTCCATATTGTTTAGACTCTGCTTCAAAATAGATCTCTTTCTGATTCACTCTATATGGCAACCAGATGTGAATGCTAAGAAAGCAAAACAAAAAATAAAAGTTGTCCTCCTTACAGGGGCTCTTAGCATCACATCTCGCCCACAAAACAAATCTTCTCAAAATATATATATATATATATATATATATATATAATTTTTTATAATCATGTTGCCCCAAGCAAGGCATTTTACTGCCACTGTTGTGCAGGGGGTTACATAGAAGGAATGTTGTGAGAGGTGGGGGGTGTCAGGAAGAGAGTAGAAGAGGAAGAGATTACTGATGAAAGTGGGGTGGATGTAGAAAAGTATGAGAAAGAGGATGTAAGTTAGTGAGACAGGAGATGACTATTGACTTTACATTTAAATTCTTGGAGATTGTAACTGTCAGGAAAGCAAGTATGTAGAAGAGAATTCCACAGGTGGGAAGTGCAAGAAGAGAAGCTGCTGGAGTAGAATTTGCGTTTACAATTTATTGGTTTCACTGTAAAAGGGTGGGACCTAGTTGTTAATCTTGTGGCTCGAGGAAATTCGTATATAGTGGGTACCAGTGAGCTAAGTTCATCGGAGCAGAAGCTTTGAAAGTATTTGTAGAAGAGACACAGGGAAGCCACACTGCATTGGTGAGAAAGCGACTGTATCCTAGCTGCCAAGTCGAGACTGATCACATTACAGATTCTCCGTTGGATTTGGTTGAGGACACCTAAGTGGATAGCAGGAGCACCGGACCAGATATGGCAGCAATACTCAATGCATGGGCGGATGGTAGACTTGTATATGTGCAGGATTGTTTGGGACAGGAAAAACTTCCTGGCTCTACACATAGAACTGACTTTCTTAGCAGCGGATTTAGCTATGGATTCTATATAGTTATTCCAGTTGAGGTCTGATGTGAAAGTTGACCCGAGGAGGTACAGTGTTTCGCTTTCAGGGAGAGAAGCCTATATATATATATATATATATAAATATATATATATATATACATACACACACACACACAGAGCATAAAAGAAACCAATCACAAATCCTGTTGCCAAATAAAAAACATGAGTTTAGGAGCCACCACATTTGCTTTTAAGAATGCCACTCATGGATGACTTATACAGGTTCACAGCAAACAGGCAAGCTTTAACTAATCAGCCACGAACCTCTCTTGACATCACCACCATAACTTTGGCCAACCAATCCAACACACAGATCAACTCCAGGCCCTACGAACTCTACCCTTCCTCCAAGTCACTTCCCTTGCCCACAAAGAGTCTTAACTCACATCCTCTGTATCGGCTATGCAAAAAATTTTATATTAACAATTTTTGTTTTCTATGTTGCCTCACTGGTGGTGCTTGTTGTTTCATTTGTTTTCTCATACTACCATACACATATTTATAATATTTTATTATGCAGATATACTGTAAATTAAATAAGCTAAAAATATGTCATCAAAATTATTTTTGTACTTCTTAAAGTTAGCAAAAATGTATTATATTAACTTAAATCAAGAAAATCAGTTAAAGAAATATTTAAAATAATAAGAGATAAGGGAAAATTTTTATTTTACAACAATCCATAAATTGATTGTTAACTTGTGTAATTTTAGTAACCATTTGGTTAACACTACTGGAATTGTTTGTAGTTGGAGTGAATAGCCTGGTTTGTTTAGTATATTTGATATCTTTTGAAAAGTAAAGAGTAAATTCTCTATTTGGGGATTCTCTAGAGTGATGAAGAATCTACAATAAAACGGAATTATTTTATCATTCCAAATACTGACTGTGGTATTAAAGATTTACCTATACTTCTGGTAAGCTAATATGCAAAAATAAAAAAACATATATTTTAAAGAAAAAACTTTTAAATAAATAATAAAAAACAAAAACACAAGCAACAAGTTTTATTTTGTAATTCCAAAAGTTAAAAACTGTGAATAAAGAAATTAAAAATAAATTACCTGCTATGGTAAATAAATATTGAAAAATAAAAAAAAACTATCCCAAAACAAAATAGGATTGCCAAAAAAGTTGACTAAAAAATGTAATACACACATGCATAGATATATACAAATAAATTAATTTGTACGTAGATACATGGAAAAAATACAAGGATTTTAAAGAATTTCCCTACAATTATTAGTATTGAAAAATAATAGCATCAAAAACAACAACAAAATTACATTGACAACTCATAAATTGAAACTCGTTGAAGAACATCAAAACGGAAGTTTAATATTTTTAACGGAAATACAGAGTTAACTCCCTTAGATTCCGAGTCATGTTTTGTTGGACATTAACAAAATACAACAAGCAGTCGGGTAAGTCAAGTAAAAAAAAATAAATAAAACAAACCAAAATAATAATAATCACCCTCTTTTTTTGTTCTCATCCAGCCAGTAGGATTTTATCTATTTTTCTAAATTACTCTTTCTATCATTCTCAGTTCTGTGTTTTGAACTGGGCATTTCTAAATCATAGACTCCGGCTAATTTAGATTTCTGATGTGGGCGACCAAGTGTCTCGACCCGGTGTCTTGTGTCGTGGCCATAGGCAAGAAAATCATTTTAATCACAGTCGTTGAAAATAATGAGAATTACTGCAAACGTTAAGCATGATAACAAATTTGTAATGAATCATCATAGTTTAATCAATCGATTAAGTTTTGTGCTACAGTATTGTTTCAGAATTTTTTGTTTATACAAGTTTCCCCTTTAGAGAAAGTGTATTAAAGAAAATAATTAAAAAATACGACGTGATTTGAGAAAATATTATTATTAACATAAGCATCAGATGTTTTTTTGTTGTTTCTTAGCCTTAACAAATGTTGTATTACAATACATTCTTTCCCTCAATTCTATTTTTATTGATAGAAATAATCATGTAATATTTATAATTTATAAACTTGTTTTCTTGAAATACATGAAATGTTTAGTTAATTTTCTCCCGATGTCTGATTACAATAATGGCCTTTTTCTCTTTTTTGAAGATCTTAGACAACATATCTAAGAGAAAAATCTACTAATTTGCGGATTTTTAAAAAATATTTTATTAAATTTGGTAATTTCTCACGTTATTTTAGGTAGTTTTATTTTTAGTATTTATTAAAAAAAAAAAAAGAAAAATGTTTATGGTTCAATCGCATTTTGTTTGAAAACTTCAGTTTTTTAGTCTCTAATGATTTCTTTTTTTTTAGTTTATAAATAATTTAATAATTATTTTATTTTTTACCTGTTGGGGATGAAAAAATATTGACACTTCTCTTTTAACAAGCACATTGCTTGTTACCAAGATAATACTTTTCTTCAGAAAAATATTTTATTATATCTTTAAAAAAATTAATACTTTCTAAAGTTTAAAACAAATTTCTATTTAAAAATTTATATGCAAAATTCTAACGATATATGTTTTTTTAATTTTGTTTGTATATTCAAATTGAAAATGTTAAAAAAAGCGTTGATATGTTTTTGAAACCTTTTTTTCGCTTCTTCCTAATTTTCATGTAAATCTATTCTAAAATTTGAATGTATTGTAAAAACATGAAGACCACTCGTATTTTTACAACTTTAATTTCCTTTTTTTTTAAATATATATATATATTGTTTATTTTTTACTAATCCATAAATTTAAAAAAAATGATTACAACTCGGTTGATTTTAATACTGAAGATATTTTTCTCAATATCATTTTTATGGAAAAAAGTAAGAAAAGTACTCTCTTAAATTTTAGAAGGGTTGAAAAAACACAAAAAAAAACTTTTCAATGAAAATTTTCAGCTGCTTGGTTTGATAATTAATTTTGTTTATTTATTTATTTATTTTTAGAAAATGAGTGTTGGTCAAAATAGAAAGTAAAATTGTCTTATAATTTCTCATCGACTATTTTCTGTGAATCTTTTTGTTTGACGTTTATCGCTAGGAATCAAGAGACAACAAATCTTCAGCGTTCTCTGTTACCAACCTCAGCATTGTTGTGGTTTTTGTACCATATTCTTAGACCTTATTCCCAGATCTAAAATTCTTTTAGTTGCTTTACTTACTTACAATGACCTTTGTTTTGAAAATGACGATGATTATTAGTAGAAGTAGTGGTATTCTCAAACCGGGTGTTTCCCTGGCCGACCTATTTCTTAAAATCTAACCAAATGACCAAACTGGATTTTTTGTTTTTTTAAAGGCTTTCAGCCGAGAACTTTTCAGTACCTCCTATGAAATTATTCCTTTAGTTGTTTGGTTCATTTTTTTCATTATTTTTATTGTTTCTTTTAATTACATTTCGGGCTGATAGTCTTCCCTAGTTAGAAATCATCCAAGAGGAGTTTTTTGTACTATCAACAGTTGTAGATCTCTAGCTGTGTCCTTTGTATTCCATTAGGAAGTTCCATTCAGGCAACTTCTTCCCAAGAATTTCTGTTTTATGGAACAAACTCCTGAGTGGATGCTTCTCTGATTACTACACAGTTTTAACCTCTTCAAATCAAGGGTCAAATGTTATCTTTCCTACATATCTTTGTTGCACTTCTTATCAACTCGTCTTGCATTTATACAACACCCTTAATTCAGTATCACTCTACTTTCAGTAATTGTTGGGTTTTGTATTGGACGATAAATTATTATTAAAAATATCTACCTATCAGTTTAATTATAAAAGTTAAAAAAAATGATTGCTACTACTATCATGTCTGTAATGTTTGACCCTAAGATCTAGAACCATTAACAGTAGATCTCCCCAGCTGCTACTGGATAAATTAAGAGCCAGAAGAAAGAATGAGAATGCACCAGCCAAACAAATTGATGGAAAATAAAAATGAGAATATTAATTTATTAATTCTTACAATTATGATTATTAATTTCAGAATTTCCAATTGATATTTTATACAATTGAACTAATGCTTTGTATTATTGATATTCTTACCACAATCTTACGACACTTCCGCTCTACAACTTTCATCAGGTATATAATCCATAAATATTGGACAGTGGGAGGGGTCATTTTTTTTTTATTTATTTCTAACTGACATACATTTCTTTGGAATAAAATTGAAAATTTTAGACTATATCTTTTGATTAAATAATCTAGTTCTAAAATTAATTTAAGAATTGGAGTAGATAGACTAAACTATCACCTGTTTCACACTCCACTCACGTCTATTGAACATGTGAAGAGGCTCATCCTTTGTTCCCTGTTTAGGATGTGGTTTCCAGTTTTCTCTTTTCCAATCTCTTCACTCTTACGTAGCCCCCTGCACATCAGTGGTGTTACCTCCTTGCTCGGGGTGATATGATAAAAAAAAAGAAGAAAGGATGAAAGCTAAGAAATGTTTATACATGTGTTATGAAATACTAGTATATTTAATCTTACACAAATGCATATGAGAGAGTAAGGGAGAAACTTTTCTATATAATGAATTTTAATTTTTCAAATTTGAATAAGTGTAAAATTCGTAAGCTTGTTAGTACAAAATTAAAATACATTCATCCATATGAATGTTTCAAGCTTAAAATATTATGTATAATTTATTATGAAGAAAAAATATATTACTTTGTTTTATCTTAGATTAAGGTTTAATTTTTCATACTAGCATGATTTTTTTGGTTTGCTTAGAAAGTAGTTCAGACATTTTAGTAAAAATAGAACTATGCTTATATTATGTTAAAATTAATTTGAAACCAGCTCAGGGTCTTGGAGAAGATCAGATGTCATTTATTTCATTGAGTTTTTTTTATGTGCAAATGAATCCATCTCTAGCCATTCTTTTCTACTCATTTCCTGTCTTTGATTATTTTATAGGACTCACTTGCTTGGAGTAACGAACAGATTCTAGGATATTTCCTTCTATAAGTTTTGGATATGGCCTTGCTGGCAATCCAGCACCCACTGTCTGCACTCCATTTGTCATTGCAACACCTTCACCCCGACAAGCCTATATGAAGAATCTTTAAACCAAGTCCTAGGACTACATTTTTCTTAAGTGTACTCTGACTTGACAATGCAACAAAAATACCATCGCAGTAAATGTCCAGAGACGTTCCAGCACCAATCAGATTTGATTTCCCACTTTGTTGGTCACCAAACATCTGATCCACCTATGAATAGTTCAGAGTCACCATTACCAGTGATGGCACAAAAGCAACTGATCTCAAATAATGGTGGTCACTCTGCTCCAATTGATGAAGACCCCACCAATTTCAAGCCGCCAGGAGTTTTCTCTGTCCGAAAAAAGTATTTCTGTGAGTACTGCTCAAAATCATTCTCTCGCAGTGGACATCTTGCGATGCATCGTCGCACACACACAGGAGAGCGGCCTTTTGTTTGTCAATACTGCAGTCGGGCATTCACCCAGTCAAGTGCCTTGTACCGGCACCACAAAACGTGTGTGAAATCACCAAACAAGGGTAACAATGAGCAGCTGTCCAAAAATGTCAGCACACTTGAAGTGTCTACGGCAGCTGCTAAGCAACAAGAAGCTATGTTTTCAGTTTCAGATGATTCTTTGAGTACACGTGTTGTTGACAGTGGATTTCAGGAGAATGATGACAGCAGTGGTGATGATGATGATATTATGTTTCTATGCTGTGATCATACATTCACCAGCTCAACAGATTATGATAAACACGTAAGAACTCATCATCCAAAGTTGCACACTGATTCCTCATTACCATTAACTCCTCTTGGTAACTCTGAAAGAGAAATTCAGCCAGTGACTGCAGTTAACTTAGCATCAAATTCTTATGAGCAACATGTCACTAATAATGCCTGTTTTGATCTGAGTCATGCATTGGGACAAGGAAACAATGCAGGAAACAGAGATAAAGAGTCAGAAGTTGTTTATTTGGTTGATAACAGTAAGAATCAAGATACAGTGACAATTAATTTATCTGAGCATTCTGTCAACGGTGGTAGTGGCACTCATGAAAATATTTCAATCTCAGATGAGTGTTCTAACTCTGGGATGAGGCAGGTCACACCAAAGCTAACAGGTTCTTCAAATGATCTTATGGAAGATGATGATGAGGATGTATTCATTGAAGCTACTTCCATAGCAATTGAACAAAATAATGACAGGCTGAGTTTGGATGATGATATTTTCATTCTGGAAAGCGAATCTCCAGAAAAAACACAAATAAGTCAACTTGCTTCTTCAAAGAAGCCAAATCAGAAGTGTTCAGAATACTCAGTTGATGTTGCATCTAAACCTGGTTTTAGTGATGCTAGCCAACATCAAAAGAGCTTTTCTGATTCCTTTTACATTAGCAATTCACCAAACAGTCTCTCTTTTAAAAAGTCCATACCTGATGGTATTAAGAAAAACTCAAAAGTCACCAGCAATCTACATAAATCAGTTGGATTGTCTGTAGAGAATGCAGGCGTCGAAAATCTCCACGGCCAGACTGCTTTTAGTCACAGTCGGCTCAAAAGTTCTCGACTCCAGTCTTGTCAGTTCTGTTCACGTCAATTCACACGTACCAGCCATCTTACTCAGCACTTGCGTACACATACGGGCGAAAGGCCTTTTCGGTGTGAATATTGTGGTAATGCCTTTACTCAGACCAGTGCTCTTAATCGTCACCTTAAAACCTGTAGTGTAGCCCAAAGTGTTAATTTCAGTGTGGCTGGGAATGCTACATCTCTCCATCAGCCATCAGCTTTGTCAGTCAGCGCTAACTTTGATGCTAGTAATGATGTTAGTTTTTCTTATGAACATTCTGAGGAGGTATTTCAACAATCGCCATCTGTAGATACCCATCTAATAGTGCATAAGGACAATATTGATGCAAAGGTAGCCATCAAAAACTCCTTACCTAAATGTAACTCTTTATCCCTTTCTGCTAGCAATAATTCAGCTATCGACAATTCAGGAGATGAAGTTCACTATAGTGCCAATTTTTTCCCCCTTTCCTCCAAACATAAAGGTCATCAAACAAAAATGACAGCAAGATCAGAAGATCAAGCACTACGTCCCAAAAAGAAACACCTTCACCAGAAATTTGTGAAGTGTGATAGAATGCTTCGCTGTGATGTTTGCTTTCTTGAGTTTGTAAGCCGTAAACATTTAGCAGCACATGCCCGAAAACACCTGCGGTCAAACTCTGCCTCTTCAAAAGCGATTCAGTCCTTAAGTAGAAACTTATTGCCTTCCAGTCTTGCTTGGACACTTTCCTCAAAAAACAAACACCTGTTTCGGAACAAGGTTTACAATACTTTGAAATATAAAAGAAACTTTGAGAAACAAAAATCATTCACTATTGCTACCAACACTCAGTCTAGAAAAACTTATTCCCTTTTAGAGAAAAGTGCTAAAAAATCCAGCAACCATTCAAAAGGAGCAAAATCTGAAGTTTGTAGGACTAACCAACAGCGTTATTCTAAGATTGGTCAGAAAAACCTTCAGTTATCAAAAGAATCTACACAGGATTCTGTTGTTACTGGTGCCAATAAAAATACTCAAAATTCATTTTTGCTTTCTGCTTTGGCTCATGCGACTAATCCACACCAGACAAACAGAATCTCCTCCCATGTTTACACCTGTGATATTTGTGCCAAGTCTTTTCATTCTGATCTACTTTTCAACATTCACAGATCAACCCATTCTCTTCGGCCAAAGAAAAAAAATAATCCCCCATCTACTAGTGCCAAAAAGAAAACGCCCAGCAGCTTTTATTCAGGTCAAACATCTGAGGTAGATACCAGTAGTTTTCAAGACAAAGTACGTAAAACTTTTCTGTGTATTTATTGTCATAAAAAATTCTTGAGACATTCACATTTAGAGACCCACGTGCGCACACATACTGGAGAGAAGCCTTTTCATTGTGAGAGTTGTGGACGTGCCTTTTCACAGTCCAGTGCCCGTAACAGACATATAAAGACCTGCTTTATGGCCAGACAAATTATGAGTTCAGGATTGGAATCTGCTGAGTCACTGCCCTCCTCTAACCATCCTGAAACCACAGTTGCAGTTAAGAAAGCTCCCAGAAAGCAAAATGAAGCAGCAACTAGCATCACATTTACTTGCTGTGATCAATCATTCAACACGAGCATTGACTTAAATGCACATATTCTCAACCACAAAAGTGGCAAATATCCACTCTCTGAAGAAACGCTTCTTGAAATCTCTCCTCCCAGTTTTTACTTAAAATCCCAGCATGCAGTAGAGCTTCAAAACAACAAAGTAGGTGACACGTATGGCAGCCAGACAACAACTTATATTTCTGGAAGTCCGATTAAATGTGAAGAAAATGCTGACAGTGACTTGAACATTTATAGAGCAGAACAACAACAACTTGTAAATAACATTGCCATCTCTGCTGAGAAATTTCAAATTAAAAATGGAAAACCACAGTTACCTCTTTTTGGATCTCATACTGAAGAATCAGTGTCCGATTGCAGTTACAGAAGCAAAGAAGATTCAAGTCCTGTAGCAAAGAATAATGAGATAGATGACCCAGAAAGCAAGATATTTGACAGTGCTTTGCAAGTCGTTCATGATAGTTTGCAGATGAGGTCAGGGGGCAGTCTGCAGCAAGCCTCTTCAAGTAAAATGAAAGAACTTCCTATATCTGAACCAGATCCTGGATTTCTGGAAGTGGTCAGCAGTCAAAACTGTCCAAATACATCTGATATCTGTCCATCCCTCTCAGATATCCCCCAGCCAAATGTGTCACTTAGTTTGGGCAGTGAGTTTGTGGATATAATGGACACTGATTTGTCAAGCATTTCAAATACCATTCCTTGTGGTCAGGAGGAGGAATCTTCAGCTCTTCAGAAGAATATTTTTCCAGAATATTCTCCTGAAACACCACCATTTGTCAGCGAATGTTTGTTGCCAAAGCCTGCTGAAATAGATGATCCCTTGGAAGAAGAGGAAGTGTCTAAACCCTCAAGCAGTGGTACCTTCAAGCCAAGCCCCAACTTAGATGGACCAGACAAGAATTACACATGTGATTACTGTAGTAAAATATTCTCTCAGTCAGAGCATCTTAATAACCATGTCAGAATGCACATGAGTGACAGATTCTTTTGTCCCTCTTGTTCTGCAGTTTTCATACAGGCCAGTGCTCTTAGCAGGCATTTTAAAGTGTGTACACAAATAGATGACCTAGATAAAAGGTCACTTTCTAGAAATGACTTAGATACACAAGATACAGTTGACATGGGTCATAATTTTCAAATATCAGAGACTGAAGTCCCTTCTCACAAAGAAGACACTTATGAAGTTATAAGAACTTATAAACTGCCTGTTTGTAGTTCTTTAGAAGCAACAATAAATATTAATGATGATAATAATAGTTTCCAAGAACCTCTTGAAAACTGGACCCTTGCATCATTTTCTAACAGTGAGATTGTGAAGAGTGAAAATATGGAGGATTCTGTTTGTACTAAAAACACAAAAGAAACTGTTGTAAACACAGATGATCTTGTGAATGTGAAGATTAATGGTCCAGATCCTTTAAATAACCTGACTAAATGCACTTCAAATAAACAAGAGAAAGAAATACCTATTGAAAGTGACTCCCAATCTCTAACCGAAGACTTTATCTGTTCATATTGTGATCGGCACTTTGCCAGCCCTCACCATCTAGATGAACACGTTTCTTGCCATTCGGTTAAGAAGCCTTATGTCTGCTGGTTCTGTAAAGAAACTTATGCTTTGTCCTCAGATTTTGAACAACACTTGAAGATTTGTGGGGCCCCTGCCACTTTCCCAAATCTCTCTTCTAATACATTGAAAGAAGGAAGCGATGACGAGGACTCAAAGTTTGTTGACATTGCACTGTTCACACCTCTCACAGCATCTGCAAATCTGTCGGATTGTGATGAAGGTGGTGGCGAAAATGATATTCCTTGTGCCGAGAATCAAGCAAAAGATAAAATTAACTTTGCTAGGGTTTCTCAGTGCCTACAACTAGAACCATTGGTAGATAATGTGCCAAATAAACCTGAAAGAAGCCTCAAAGAAAAAAAACAAGATATTGTAAAAACATTTGAAAGCGTTGAATCCCTTTCAGGAAAACTGCAGGAAAACAGTCCAGAGGAATCTAGTTCAAATTCAGACACCGGCAGTACATTTACTTTTAACAATGAATCATTAGCAAAAAATGTCATTGAGCGAGAGAAAAAAAACACACTTGATGATCGTTTAAAAATTGCTTGTAATAATAATTCCGTCATTCGGAATGTCATTTGTGATAGAGTCGTGTTGAATCACTCCAAGACAGATATAGATTTAGAAGAATCTTTTGGTAAGGAGGTTGATAACTCTAAGGATGATGCCTCAAAGAAGAACCTAATTTCAGAAAGAATATCTAAACAGTTATTGGCTCATCCATCTGAATTTATTATTTCATCAACCGATTGTCTGAAAACACAGAGCTCACCTGAAGACTTGGCAAATAGTGTCGTGTTTATATGTTGCCAACAGACGTACGCAGAAGGGGAAGACTACAATCAGCATCGGCTTAATTGCCATCCAGAGTACACTGGCAAAAAACTTGGGCAGCAAATCCAATCTTCTCCAAAAACTCTGAAAGAAAGCTTGATTCTGAATCAAAATTTTTCACCTGTCAGCAAACAATTGGATGTCAGTGACAATACCTCTTTACCCTCAAATGTAGGGGATCAGCGTCGTTATATATGCCATTACTGCACACGTGGTTTTACCAGGTCGGGACATCTCAATCAGCACATGCGAACACACACTGGAGAGAGGCCTTACCCCTGTCGGTTTTGTTGTAAGGCTTTCACTCAAAGTTCTGCCTTAAACAGACACTTGAAGACATGCAACAAAGCAAAATTATTTTATAATGATGAAGTGAAGATCATGAACACCAACTATAGTGTCATTCTCTCTGAATTTCAGCAGACTCTTGATGGGAACAACAACAACAACAGCAGCAGCAGCAACGTTGCTCCATCCCCAATTCACTCATTGGACAATAAGAAACGTGACAGTATCTCCTCAGGAAATGACCTTCTGCAGCTTTCACATCTCAACTTCAACAGCATTAATAAGATTCCTTGTGATGAGACCAATGAAGGAATAACAAAATGTGAACACTGCGGTCTCAAAAGTTTGAAACTGGAAGAGTTTACTGAACATCGCAAAACCTGTCCCTCAGACAGAGCAGCCTATATAAGTAGATCCTACCATCAAGATGATGACAGCCCAGGGAAAGGCATTGATAATGAAGCTTACAAGAATATCCAGCAGAAGGCCCTCATAGAAGAGGAACATCCTTCTAACATTGAGATTAAAAAAGAAGTGCTTGATGTTATATTTGAGTGTGACTTTTGCCATGAGTTATTTGCTGATGAGTTGAAATTGGTTCAGCATCAAGAATCCCACTGTGTGCAAAATGAGCAACAAGAGTGGAACATGGCCATTAATTTTGAAAATGGTGAAATAAGGAGAACAATCAAGGATGAAGAGACATGCACTTTTACTTGTTGTGGACAAATGTTCCTTGGTTTGAAAAGTTATAATTTTCACATGGAAAATCATCATTCTTTTCAAGACAGAGATGATTATGTGCAGATAAATCAGTCTGATAACAAAATGCAGGAAAGGCAAAGTATGGGTGTGAAAGATGAAACAGGTATGCTTGGCCACATCATTGATAGATATTTGAGCTCTTCACCTGAGAGGAAACAGTTAATATCTCATCAAGTTAAGCTTGATGATGTCATTGGGAAGAAAGTATCTGATGAGCTTTCTGGTTTGTCTTCTCTGGACAGATCAACAGCTTTAGATAATATCTCAAGATTTCAGGTCTTAGAGTCTGTTAAAGAGATACCACACCCTGAAACATCCATTTCATCTCAAGGAATTGTTGTTGGTGACATAGAGAACCCTAAAATGGATTCAACTAGCCCCATGGCATCTAAGGAATTCCAGGGGAAGGCTTTGGCAGCTTTATCCACTAATGAAACAAACATGAGCAATGATACAAACCTGAATTGGCTTCAATGGGAAAACTATATAACTGGACAGCTTATTACTAGTAGTACTACTACGTCTACTACTTCAGTGATGTCATCCCGAGATAAAAGATATTCTTGTGATTATTGTGATAAGAAGTTTACTCGTAGTGGTCATTTGGTCATGCATCGGCGCACTCATACTGGAGAAAGACCCTTCAGTTGTCTTCATTGTCACAAAGCCTTCACCCAATCAAGTGCTCTCAACAGACATTTGAAGACATGTAATTTGGCACGATTGGCAATAGCTGAGAATTTACAGACTCAGTCTTCTGCTACAGAAGAAGGTATTCAGTTTAGTTGTTGTGGCAAGAACTTCGGCTGGACACAGGCTTTAAATGTACACCTAGTGATCCACAATATTTATAAGTGTCATTGTTGCAATCTCAGCTTAGAGAATTTTGAGCTACTTTTGATGCATATAAAAAGCCACGACCTTCAAGAACAGCTACCTGTTTCCATTTTAAGTGGTCAGTCTACAGATAACCATTGTAATTATTGTCCAACTTCATTTCAATCAGTTATTGAACAGCTTGTTCACATGAAGACCAAGCATGGAGGGGATGCACCAGAAAAACTTGGGGCTCATAATCACATCTCTTCAAACTTTCAGAAACAACCATTCCTTTCATCTAAGACAGAATATTTGGACAGTGGCAAATTTTCAAAAAATTCAGATTTATTTTCTACTAAAAAATCCTCAAACTCTCCAAACTCCATTTCATCCCAACAAAAAAATTCTTCAAGCCGACCAAATATTGGAAAAATATCCCGTTTTAGGCGACTCTTGTCATCAAATTTTCGAATGCCTTCAAAATTGAATACTTTTTCTAAACACAGACAGAACAAGCAAGAAATATACCCAGCTTCTACATTACTCAGACGACGATATTCTACACTATTTTCAGATCAGAGATCTGTCGGTACCCCTGAATTTACCCAAAGTAATTTGTCAGTGAAGAACCATAATGTGCGTCGAGCTATCAAACGAGCTGTGAACAATATCAGCAAACATCGCTACTTTTCTGAGCAATTTGCACCATCATTGGGTGCACAAATGCAAACGCAAACCAACCAGCAACAAGCCACAACATCTGTCAGTACTGTAAAGCACCATGACCAAACAGAACCGGACAATAGAATGATGACAAAAGTTCTGTTAAACAACAAAAATAATCAAGTGAAATCTATTATCAAAAAGGAGGTAATAGAAAACAAAACTTACATCCGCAGAAAGAAAAAGTTTTCTAACTCCCAACTAGATCTTGATCAGGATATTGGTTATTTTCCCGAAAATCAATTTAATAATGATCTCCAGCCTGATGATCCATCTCGTCAGGCAGCTGTTTCTTCGACAAAGCAAAAGGAAAAAAATAATATCCAACCAAAGAAGCAGCTCTTGCACTCAAGTCTGCAGAAGCATCCAAATGTGAAAAAACACCCAAACAATTTGCTCCACTCAAAGAGACCTTTGTTGAGTGAACTCAGAAGGTTAGAAACTGAAGGGAATTCCTTGTCAAGCAAATCCGTACACTCTTCATTAAAATGTAATCTTAAATCTAGCAAGTATAAAAAGGGAGCAGGTTTACCTATGGTCGTTGATCAAAAATCATCCCAATTTACATGCACCCTTTGCCAAAAACGTTTTACCTTCTCGAGCCATCTTAAAATACATTATCGTACACACACAGAAGAGTGGCCTTATACATGCACTCATTGCAATCGCTGTTTCATGCAAGTAAGTATGCTTAACAACCATCGTAAGACCTGTCTGTATCAAAAATCTATAAACGTTAACTTGGCACCAAGCAGCAACTCCATTCTCCAAAATCCAGCAACCTCTGTTGCATCGGATGAAGAGAGAAACACTTCGCCCTCAGTTGGGGATGAAGAATCAGTACCTCTGACCATTTCCCATTCACACTGGGGAAAAACACCTGTCAAAAATAACAAAGCAGTCGTCACGAATGAACATGACAAATTGCTAGCTTCTGAAAAAGAATTGTCCGTTACGATTGAAACTCCATCCAAAGGCCTAAATTTACAACAGACTAGAAGACTTATAGAGGACAGCTCAGATATAACTGATCCATTGTCTAATAAAAGGGTAGGTCCTGAGAAAGTATCTCCCTGTAATGAAGTAAAGTTTCTTTTTCAAAAAGGATCTGCTGCATCAAGTGATAATTTCAATGAACTCAAAGAAGGGCAGCACCAACTTGAGACTTCTGAGGAGAGATTTCAGAGCTGTAAAGAGTGCAGGCAAAATTCAAGACCATCCTGCTCTCATCATCAAAAGCATAGCCCCTCATCCTGTAGTAAATATGTCATTAAAATGGAACCTGGTTCTGAAGTTGTAAATAGTCGTAGTGCCTCAAAGGAACCATTTCAGCAGTATAATTCTTTTGAACCAGCTGCTAGTAAATCCTCTAATCTGTCACAAGAAAATTTAAAGGATGATCTAAGCAATAACGATTTGACTCATTCTAAAGAGCAAACGGATCTTACCAACTTTTCTTTGCCTCAGTCAGCTAATGTCCAAATAAATAATGGTGCCGAATCAGAGTCATCTTGTGATCGGTCAGAGGCTAAACAACCTGAGGATTCAACACTCCCAGCTTCTCATGGCAAGAGAGACGAAGATTCTCACATCTGCAAAAGCTGTGGTCTCACATTTCACCAGCTGACCAGCCTCATTCAGCACAACTGTCCTCGGAAAGCAAACCGTTACCCTTTCTCTTGCGAATACTGTGATAAATCCTTCACACGGCATAGTCACCTGGTCACTCATCGCCGCACACACACTGGCGAGCGTCCATACCAATGTCGCTATTGTCAACGTTCTTTCACCCAAACAAGTGCTTTGTACAGGCATCAAAAAACCTGCAGTTTCATACCAGCTCACCTGAAGGCAACACCCGTCAAAAGCTCGAAGTCATGACCTTATCTTTTTCATTGAGATTAGTCTTAATGTTCAGTTCTGAGGGTTTGAACTTGGTTGGAGGTTATTGTTTTATTTTTTCAGAACAATTTTTTTTTTTTGTCATGCTGACAGGAAAAAAAAAGAAGGCGACATTACACAGAAAGCTATTTACAAATTGTTAATTATTTCCTTGTAACTTTATAAAAAGATCATGCACACTCATAGCATCAGCTTTTAAAATATTTTGAGGGATGTAAAAATGCAAAATTAGAAAAAAATATATAATTTAACTGTTTTTATAATAGAACTGAATTTATGAGCTTTTGTTTTAATACATTAACTTAATATCCTGGAAGAAAATAATAAAAATTAACAGTATTTATTAACTAATGCATAAATTGTCAGTGGGAACCTTTTTTTTTTTTTTCTTATTAATGTATGCATTATTTTTATTGCCATGACTTACTGTACAGCATGAGAAAACAATGTTTACAACTAAAATATAAAGCTGTCAGTTGAACTCAAACTATCGTAAAAATGTGGATCATATGATTTAAAGATGAGGAGTGACTTCCTTCTCTGCCAACTTTGTACTTAACTCATCATAAAAATAAGTTTTGTGTCAAAATTATATCTGCTACTGGCAAAAATTTAAAAAAATAAAAAGTACCTAAAAGTAGGTAAGACAATGAGACACTGTCTGCTCTAATTAGTAAAATAGAATTCAGATCTCAATTTTTTTATTTTTGTAGTGTGTACATACACACACATTACTATCTTGACTATTCATTTAGCAGTTGTGCAAAAAAAAAAAAAAAAAAGAATACAGTCCAAATCTCAGTTGAAAGTGTCTTTGGTTTTAAGTATTTATAAAAAGTGTAATAGAAAGATGGTTGGAATGCTAGTGAGTTGGTTCCTCACTGAGGGCTCTGAAGAAATGTGGCCTTGCATCAAAATTGGCTTTGTCACTTAAAAATAAAAATCTCCATCCACCTTAATATTCAAACGATAAAGAGACAGATAAAATGGCTACTTATTTTAAATTTAATGATAATCAATCATAAAATAATTCCCAAAGTTAATCTCTTCATTTGACATAATTTAAGTCAACCTGACAGCTTATTTCAGAGTTGTTTATATTGATGTATGTATATTGATTAAATATTTTTAACATGGTACCTAATTGTTTTTTTTTTTAAATCTATTGATATGTATATTTTCTTTTCAGAGATACACTGGTATTATCATAGCTTTATGTTCCCCAATATAGATTATGAAGGGTTTTTTTTTATGATTGTTACAAGTTTTCCCACCTTGGGTGTAATAGCCAAATTAGAATTGAGTTTTTACTACAAGTTTTAATCAGGATAGTTATATGCACATGTAAGTAATGGAATCATTTATAGGTACAATATGTGAAATTTGATAATACAGGTGTAAAATTGGGAAAGAGCTAAACTTATCCATCATTCAAAATTTGGATCTCTTTCCTCACAATTATTAAGCTTGTACATGTGATCTATGTATAATGACACATAAGACTCCTACTCATTCATAAAGTCATCTTTGCTCTCTCCAGCCAGGGATTATGTTTTCGTGTCTGTTATTTTTCTTTTATCATTGTTGTATCATTTTCTCCACTCCTACATTAAAGCAATGTATTGCTACTATTTCTGAACCCAAAAAGAGAGCAGTAGAGTACAACAGAGACTTGAAGTCTAAAAAGCTCTAGTCTTTATCTTGACTCTGCCTTTGCATAGTTGATGAAACACATCGACATGTCTTTCTGCATTTCTATTGCCCCTTTCTGATAACACCCTTGGCATAAATATCGTGTTCCTCATTCGTGTGTCCTTGACAAAACCGCACTGTTCTTGTCTGGTTTCCAATCTGATTCTGCTGCTTGCTCTGTTTGTCAGAATTCTGTTAATGTTTTGTTATGACTCATTAAGCTGATTGTTTGGGAGAGTTCACATTCATTTACACCTGGTTGCTTAGGCCGTCCGGGATTTTGCCACTGTTGTAGATTTTATTTATAATTTCTGTGATTTCGTCTATGCTGAATTCGTCTAAGGCTTCCAACATTTCCATTACGATATTGTCTGATCTAGCTGCTTTATTTTTGTTCCTATTCAGTTTGGCCAGTGTAGCTTCCGCTTTAGATTTTAATATATCTGGTCCGTCGGTATTTCTGTGTATTGTCGGTTGCTCTCGTGTTGTGGAAGTGATCTCTTATATATTCTTCCCACCACTGAAGTATTTTCTTCTTCAGTAATATTAGTATTGGATTTTATGCATTCAGTTGAGGAGCATGTTTTTTGTCCTGTTAGTTCCCTTATTTTTTATGCATGTCTCCTTTATTGGTCATGCTCAATCTCTATTTCTGTGCATTTGTCATTGAGCCATTCCTTTTTTACCTATCTGTATTTGCTCTTTATTTTCTTGTGTACTGTTCCATGTCTTGGCATTATTTTCTGTCTCCCTTTTCATCATGTTCGGAATCTCTTCTATGATCCACTCATTTTTCCTCTGACATCTGTTTTCCTTTGGGACTATGTCATTGGCTGATGTCACTAATACTTCTTTTAGGGCATTCCATTTTGAATTTCCATTTCCAATTTGTCCCTTGTATATTTTTTTCACTCTATCCTTACATTTTCCTGCAGGTTGAGACCATTCATGAGTGGGTTCTATTGTTATCTAGGTGCTGCATTAGGCTTCTTCATTCTCTGTAGTTTCACCCTTAGTTTGCATCTAACTGGGAGGTGATTGCTTCCACAGTTGGCACTTGGATAAGTTTTGAACAACTACATTCCTGAATCTCCTGTTTATTGTTAGGTAATCAGTTTGGTTTTTTGTGTTACTCCCCAGGTTTTTCTATGTCCTGGGTGTTCTTTGAAACCATCTTTTGGTTATTATCTGGTCATTCACTGTGCACCATTGGACCCATTTTTTGTCCTTGAAGTTTCCTAATCTAAAGTTGCTGAGTGTTACCCCTTCCCTCTCCTTACCTACTTTAGCATCCAGCCCTCCCATGATCATTCTAATTTCTTGCTGTTCATACTGAGCCTTGATGCTATCCAGTGTGGAGTAGAAAAATTCTATTTCCTCCTCAGTGCTTTGTGTTGTTGATGCATACACTAACATAACAGCAATGTTGAAGAGCCTTCCTTTCAGTTTGACCAGGACTAATCTTTCAGATAACTGGCACAATTTTTCATGTTTTTGTTCAGTATCAAGTCAACTCTTTTTTTGCTGCCTGTGTATAAACTATCGCCCGATTCACACTTCACCCATGTCTATTGAACAGGTGTAGAGGCTCATCCCTTGTTCCCGGCTTTCTCTTTTCTAATCTTTTCACTCTTATGTAGCCCCCTGCACATCAGCGGCATTACCTCCTTGCTCGGGGTGATATGATTAAAAAAAAAAATTATCCTGTGGTGGCCACTGACAAAATCTCCATTGTTTGGACATCTAGTTTCGCGCACTCCCACAATACTGATATTCAATCTGCTCTTCTCATGCTTGACATTTTCCAGCTGTCCAGTGTCTTGACATTCCATGTTACAAGATTGATTTTGTGTTTGGTGTGATCAGTCGCCAGATAACCGATACTTAGTGGAACTCTGAAAGTAGAGAGAACAAAATTTTTCTGCAGAAGGGAGGAACTAAAGCAGCAGAATTACTGACCAATTCTTTCACTCGACCATAAATCACCGATTGCCTATGTATATACATATCAAGTTGGGGGACATTATTTCTAATTAATATCTTCCTTCAGATATAGCTATTAAGTCTCTTTCTCTCCCTAACAACATGTCTGTTTCTACCTATGTGGTTGTTTTATTTTTTTTTTTCCAAACTTGTCTCTATGTGTCCTTAAAAAGCTAAATGAAAAAGAAAACACAGAGGGAAAAGTGCTCTTATGAAAAGAAGAGATTGACCAGATAAATTTTTTAAGCTTATAAAAGTGTGTGTGTGTGTGTGTGTGTGCGTGTGCGTGTGCGTGTGTGTGTGTGTGTGCGCGTGTGGTATGGTGGGGTACAGCTGAGGTTGACTTCCTTGTAGAATTACTACTGCTGACACCTGTTGCTCATGGGTGAGAGATCAGCTCTGGAGAATTGTTTCCCCTTTATGCCATTGGTGCTAACAGTTACTGGATGACAGGTGACACCTGTTGCCCATGTCTGTCCTTACTGGGTGAGGAAATAATTCTTTTAGGCTTAACACCCTTCGTGTTGTTATGTTTTATTAAAAGACTTCATTCAGGTGATTTTTTTTTTTGTGCTTTATTCATTACATTTTTTTTTTTTAAATGCTGTTTAAAGTTTTGTTTGTACAACTTTTTTATTCAGATTATTTGTTTAAGTTTTCTGAAGGAATTTAGCTTCACAATGGCAGATCACAAGGAAAACCTCCTTCCATTAAATCTTGCAATTACCAAACACATTGACTATTCTTGTAATACAACTTGTGCTGATATTTGGCTAACCAGTTTTTTTGCTATACCAATTGACAAAATGCAGCAACTGAAAAACAGTTTATTCTGTCATTCTGAATATGTAGACAATTTGTCTTTAATCACTTACCAATAACACAGTTTGTTTTCGTTTTTAACATTTTCCAGGAAACCAGAAGCCCTTATTCCTAATTAATCAACTTTTAAAATTTACCAGTAAATCCTTTCCAGTACAGATCTCCAGAAACTGGATTCTTTAAAGCCTGAAGAATATTCTTCAGGAACTCTTTTCTATAACTTAACACATGTCCAGTGCAAGAGGTGTAAACCCAATTATCTAGAGAGGTAAAAAAAAAAAAAAGTATTGTTTGATTATATTAGTAAGTTTAGTATTAAATCTCCAACCCACTGTGCCAATTATTTTCTGTCTCATTATCCTGCGTCTATTATATCAACTGATTTTTTTCTTTTTTTTTTACAAGTATGAATTGTATATTGAGCAACTTGAAAAATATAGCCCTTATTATAACGATCTCCCTAAAGGTGGTGATAAAATTCTGTTCAAGCTTGGTATGCACACTTGTTTTTTAACTAGTGTACTGAGGTATTTTGTGACCAAATTGCAACTCAACTGAAAAGAGTAACATGGTATTTTGAAAGGTAAGATTTTTTTTTTTAATAAAATAAATTACTCTTCCCTTTTCTAAATCTGTACTTTGTTATTAGTAGTAAAAGAAATTACATTAAAAGAGCAATTTATGCACTAAGTTATTTTTGTATATAATTACCCATTTCCATTTATATTCTAACAAAAAAAGTTCACCATGGCTAAGATTATAATTGAGAGGTTACTGATTTTAGGGTTTGTACAGATATACCTTGGTTTGCATTGTTTTGAGTTAAGCCGTTTTTGAGTATATGTCGTTTGTCAAAAATAATATAAATGGAAAAATAAAAAATTTGAGTCATTTTATTTGAATTTATGTCTGCCACAAATATTGAAGTCGTAATATCAATACAAGTTAAAATCATGTTACTGTGACAAATAATAAAAGTATATTAAAATATAAATATTGATGAATTTAATATAAATTAATTTGTTTTTTACTATTGCAAAATTTTTGTTATTTAGCCACACAAAATCATGCTATTTTATAATATCTTAGAGCAAACCACATTCACAAATAAAGAGTCCCCGATGTACTGTAAAGATCTACATTTACAAGTACATACATGTATTCACAAATTTAGATTAATACAGTACAGAAAAAAAAAAAGTAAAGACTAAAATTTATTTGTAAGCTTAAAATAGATTCTTACTGACCATTATTAAAAATGCATTTATGAATAAAATACAAAACTGGGAATGGTTATTTGTGGTTTAGCCTAGTGACAAGTAAATTCATTTTTTGCCTCTCCTGGAACAAATTATTGACGTATGGTGATGCATACCTGTACATATATTATTCTCATGTTGGTCACAAACAATCTTTGTAATTTATGGGAGCAGCGAACAATATTGAGTACAACTTAAGGGGTATTTATGCTGCACACTGTATGACATATAATAAGCAACTTTTTGTATATGTTTCTATTTGTCCATAACCTGTCACACTAAAGCAAATCTAAAATAGATATCATACCCTGATTTGAACATCTAACCTGGAGATAAGCAGTCGAGCTGCACTTGAATTCTACTCTGAACATGTAGCTCTTCTGATCCAAGGCAGAATTTATTTTTTCTGACATGAAATTTTAGAAATATAATTACATCAATCCTGCCAATCATAATGGTTGTCACAATCACTAAGCCAGGGCTGCATGAAGTGGTTAAAAGTTTCAGAGATTAGTGAAATCTCAGTTCAACATGTAAAGATAAAATTTCAATACCCTCCCACACACACCAAAAACTTCATAGCAACTGTTAGAAAAACTTTTTATTACAAAAACTTTTATAAAAATTAGTAATCTATATAAAAAAGTTAAAAATTATGAAATTATGTTAAATTTATTTTTCAGGGAACTATTTGTGCATCTCTTGCCAAACTATAGAACACAGAGTTTTGATCTTGTAGGAGTTTCTGGGGTGAGGCAAATTCTTTTATTTTTCCAGCATCAAGTACCATAATTCTGTAAATAAGAAGTTAAATAGAAATATTAAAACAAGTAAATTTTGCTTTAAGCACAATATAATAGATTAATAACAATAAAACATCCTTGGGTTGAGAAAGAAATAAAATAAATAAAAAAACAAACAAACACAAATTAGTTGTCTTTTTACACACACACACACACACACAGAGAGAAAGTCCCGAAGATTAAGGAAATGGTTTTAACAACCAACATATTTAGGTTCGCAGGTTCGAATCCTGCCAAATGACACACATTTTTGTAACAAAATTTATCATAAATAATCAGGCCAGTAGAAATAAATATATAAATGTACTGTCTGATTAATCAATATTTGTATTTGAGTAGATATTGTTTTTAAAAATGTTCAAACAAATTATATATATATATATATATATATATATTTAAAAAAAAAACTCAATAGTACATTAAATTAAATTGCAATTTATGTGCTTAAGACTTTGTTCAAAAAGTTCAAAAATGTTATGGAAAAATATTTTAAGTCAAATAAAAAAAACAACCATTTTTTGCAAAAACTGCAATGCCTTCATACAAAGTTAAGATTTATCTTTCTTTTAATACACAGAATTAAATTATTCAGAGAAGAATGACTTATTTTAGAATCCACATTTTTTTCATGAATTAATGTATATAAACGGTGTTTAAATCACTCAAAATTGAAACCCTGAACATCTACAGATTTCTGTCATCTTGTCGCAAGGTTAGTTATGCCTTTACAATGAAACTCAAGGTTTGGATGTCAAGAAATCTTTGAATGCAGTTTCTGCCTCTTCTTTGCAGCAGGATGAAAAATCGTCAAGATGCTTGAAAAAGTGATAGTCAGTGGGCAAGAGAAATCTTGTATTTGAAATTTGTGAACTTCTGCAGTGTCATTCTGGAAACATGTGGACAGGCATTGTCAGGAAGCAGAATTGGACCATGTCAATTAACCAGGGCCAGTCACACCTTGATTAACAGAATGTGCATTTCATGCAGTTGCTGATAGTGATAGTAATGCTCTGGTTAGATTCTAGAAAGCTGTAAAATCTTTGAATTCTTCATCACAATCAAGCAAATCATTTACAGCTTTCATAAAGGATCCATTTCTCATCTCATCACTATTTAACCAAAAAATGAATCATTTGAATTTTTCAGATGCAGCATCAAACAAACTTCAAAATGTCAGTCTTTGACTTTCACCGACTTTTTGTGGAACCCACTTGAATTTCTTCCCCTTGCCAATTTTCTTGAGATGGTCTGATATTGTTAAAATGCCGACACCCATTATCCGAGGCATTTCTCGAACACAGGTTTTGTTCAACTAGAGTTTTCAGATATCGATTGTCAATTTTAGATGGACATCCTCTACCACTTTGATATTCAAAACTTGTATCTCCACTCCGGAATTTCAGAAACCAGCATTGTATTGTTAATCATAAGTGGATCCTTCATCAGCAATTTGAGAAGCATTATGACCAAACTTGAACTTGTGCAAGAAAAAAAATGCATTTATTTTCATGTTCAAGATAAGATGGAGTATATGTTTAAAGTAAAAATTCTCAAAGATCAATATAAAATTAACAAAGGACATTTTAATCATTACTAATGCATAATATATTTTTGTGCAACTATTATAATATAGAGCACAAAAAGGTTTATTCTAACAATCAGACATTTTCGGAATAACCTTTTAAATAATATTAGACAAGACAATTATTTAGTAATGTTAATCTTACTATGCTGCACTTAATCTGACACAGAGCAACAAGTGTAGAGGTACTCAGTAAAAATCTAAGTAATAATGGTTTCAATAAGCTTATATAAATGGATGGCAGAATATGAACTGGAGGAATAATAAGGGGACAAATATTCACATGGATACATTCATCATTTTTTTTTTTTAACTGCATTTTATTTTCCATCACAAAATCAGATTAACAATGTACAAATCTTATTGATTTGTTCATGGATATTGATTTTGAAATTATATTAACTTAAAAACATTATGGTTAATTTTAAAAGATTTTAAGTAGCAGAGTTGCCATGGTAACTTTTTTTTTCTTTGATTTTAACAGTTGTTTTGAAAAGGGAAATGTCAGCAAGAAAATATTTTTTAAAAATTTAAAACATCCAGTTTATTTTCACATTTTCCATCTTTGTGTGGATATTTCATTTCAATCATTTAATCAGATTTATTGATATAGGCTCGTTATATGTCCCTGTAATAATTTGAAAAAAAATCACGTACCAAGTAGTTCAACAGACAATAAACCTCAAAGATGTATTATTGGACTCTGCATTTTCATTTGATGACTAGATTTTGATTTGTGGTCCTTTTTTTTTTTTTTTTTAAAAATCAGTTAACTCCAAATAAGGTAATAATACCACTAAGATGCACAGGACTACTAGGAGTGAAAAAAAGAATGGCAATCCTAAACAGAAAACAAAGGGATGAACTTTTACTGTTCCAAAAGCCAAGAAGAATTGTGAACTGAACAATCAGTGAATCTGTCTACTTCTATTTTATAAAAACTGGCCACATTTTTGTAATCTGTAGATAAAAAGTATCGGCATGAAAACATTACCTGTCATAATCCATAATTGTGTTGAGTCTATGAGCAATTGTAATGATTGTGCAATCTTTGAACTGTGTTCTTATTGTCTGTTGGATTAATTCATCTGTATCAATGTCCACAGCAGCTGTGGCTTCATCCAGAATCAAAATCTTTGTTTTGTGAAGTAGAGTTCTAGCCAAACATATCAACTGACGTTGACCAACACTAAAATGAATAAACAATGAAAATAAATCAATTTTAATGAAGTTAAAAAAAAATTGCTTTTTCCCAGTTATAAGAAAAAACAATCATCCTTAATGACTAATGCTATAAGAGAAAGTAGAATGAATGTAAATTGGTTAAATTAATTTTTCTATTAATAAATATATTAACAAATTGATGACAAAAGAGATAAAGATTAATTCAGACCTGATACCGAATCTTGTTCAATGGTTGAAGTGAGAGAAAGAAAATTAAACTTGTGTTTTTTAAAAAAAAAAACAAACTGGAATTTAAGAAACATAACTTTGTTATATCATATCTGAGGATTTTTTTCATATCATTATGAACAAAAAAGAGCAAAAATTAGTTAAAAAAAATGTAATCACTAGATTATTTTTGATCATATCTCAGTCTGACATTTTGTAAGTTTTGTTTTTTTGTCCATAACATTGTTTATTTTAGGTTTTCTTTGGAATGACCAACTGAATGTACCATAAGTGATATTATCCACTATGCCAGCATAATCTGAGAGACATTAAATGGATATTGACCTGAGATAAATTTACCAATCTGTTAGTGAATAATTATTTGACTTTCTACACAGATATTAACCAAAATATCAAGATTTTGAGAAACCAATGAACTATCTTTCCCAATAATGCATGGTATGGTAATTTACAGATTGAAGACAAAAACAGGAATTTGCGCAAAGTCATGATCACCTATGTCCTTAAAAGATATGGTATTAAAAAAAAAAGGTTAATTTTAACTGTGATATTTATGTTCTGGATATGTAAGTAGTTTAAACTCTGGCCAAGTTTGTTACATTCACATTCACACAAATGCCCTTTAGAAAGGTAACACCAAATTGAAAACCAGCCCAAAGATTTTTGGGATTCATCAGACTCTTGTCCTAGACACACACTACTGTTATGGCTGCAAATAAAGGATTACAAGATTCATGACATAACTTTTTTTATCATTTCACCTCAAGCAAGGGGATAATGCCACTGAGATGCAAGGATTACTGGGAGTCAAAGAGAAGAAGAGTTTAGTGAGGAAAAAGAACAGGAATCAAGAAGACAAAATTGCAACTGATGTTGCATTTAATTTTTTTTAAGATTGTAGGCAGCAGGGAAGCAAGAATCCCTAAAGAGTTTCACAGGCAAGAAATGTGAGAACAACAATTAGAATAGAACTTTGATTATGTCAAGTTAATTCAGTTGTAAAACAATGATACCTATTTGTCGACCTCGTCAGATGTTTCTTCATGCAGTCAAAGTATCAAAGAGAAGAATTCATCAGAACAATTGCTTTCTTTGTTGTACCTACTAATAAGACTAGAGTAAATAGTTGTGTCATGTGCATAAATATCTAATTTGGAACTGATGATATCAGGAAGGTCATTGATGAAGGATAGAGCTCTGCATTAATGTAAGGTTCTAGAAGTGTGTGCATTCAAGACAACATAACATGATTTAAGAATGACCAGATTAAACCAGATATTTGTCCAGAGACACGATAACCCTTTAGCTTGTGGAGAAAGCTTGCAGGTCAAACCTTATTAAATGCTTTTGAGATATCTAATGCCCCAGCCTCACCATTCTGAGCTAAAGCCTAATAGACAAATTCAGTAATAACCATTAATATGTTTATGGTGGACCTCGAGAAATTAAATCCATATTGTTTATCTGAAAAAAGGCTGTGTGAAGGGAGATGCTTAACCAAGTCAGCACTTATTAGAGCCTCTAGTACTTTGCTAAAAGGTTAAAAGTGTGATATTTTGAAGGATCGGAAGGTTCACCAAAATTCTTAAAGGAACTACAGGAAAAGCTGGAAAGCAAGAAGCAGCAGGACTTGTTGCACAGTTTAGAGAGAACAGGAGTTAGTTCAGGAGCACATTTCTGTCAAATCCACAATTCTTGTAGAGATCTAGCTTGGAGAGGATAGCAGAAACCACAAACTCTCAGTAAAGATTCATTTTTAAAGGAAAAATACTCTTAAGTAGGAAGAAAATTTCTGAGCAAAGCATTCTGTATTATCAGCAGGAGATGACAGTAAAACTACCATACAAACGCGGGCATCCCTCAAGGCTCTATCCTAGGTCCCACGCTCTTTCTGATGTACATTAATGATCTCCCCGATGCCATTAGATCCCAAGTAGGCATGTACGCCGATGACACAACAATCTACTCTCGCATCGATCAAAAACCAGGTGTGGGTGACAAAGCGAACCTCGCTGCCGAACTTGAAAAGGACCTCCAATCCGTAGTGGCCTGGGGTAGGAAATGGCTAGTAAATTTCAATGCTTCTAAAACGAAGCTGTTATCAACTAATCACCATAGACAACCGCATCTACCTCCAATTAGCATGGGACAGGCTTGCCTCCCAGAGAGTAAAATACTACGCCTCCTTGGCCTTACACTTTCGGCGGACCTCAAATGGAATGACTATATCGAATCCATTGCCAAATCTGCCGCTATGAAAGTCGGCTCTCTGTGCAGGGCCCGGAAGTTTTTCCCACCTGAATCTATTCTGCACATATACAAATCTACCATCTGCCCATGTATTGAATATTGCTGCCATATCTGGTCGGGTGCCCCTGCTGCTCTCCTTGGGCTTCTTGACAAAATACAAAGGAGGATCTGTAACGTGGTTGATACTGACTTGGCAGACCGGCTGCAACCACTCTCACCGGCGTGATGTGGCTTCCCTGTGCCTCTTCTACAAGTACTTTCATGGCTTCTGCTCCGATGAACTTAGAGCACTGGTGCCGCCTAAGCACAAATTTACACGAGATACTAGAGGTAACTAGGTCCCACCCTTTTACAGTTAAACAGATAAGATGTAACCGTAAATTCTACTCCAACAGCTTCTTTTCTTGTGCTTCCCACCTGTGGAATTCCCTTCCGCAAGTCTGCTTTCCCGACAGCTACAATCTCCAGGTGTTTAAATGTAGGGTCAATAGACACCTCTTATCACACTAACTCCCAATTATTCTCAGAACACTCATCTACCCAACCCTCATTCTTGGTATCCTTACCTGCCTATCACCCACCCTCTGACATTTCCTATATTTAACCATTCTCGGTATCCCTACCCGCCTATCACCCACCCTCTGACATTTCCTATATTTAACCATTCTCAGTATCCCTATCCGCCTATCACCCACCCTTTGACATTTCCTATATTTAATCATCCTTTCTCCACTCTATGTAGCCCCCTGCACAGTAGTGGCAGTGACATGCCTTGCTCGGGGTGAAACGCTTATAAAAAAAAAGTGATTGAAAAGAGGAGGTATTGAAGATTTACTCTTGTGCAAAACACATTTAGAGAGATGCTAGTAATCATGTTATTCTCTCCTCAGATTTCTTAACTTACATCAAACAGAAAAATACAAAAAAAAAAAAAATAAAAAAATGATTTTTTTTCACTATACATTATTGATATAAAAGGTTCATGAAAACTGGTAATTATTTAAATTAAATTAAAGTGATTTGAAGAGATTCTTGTGCATTCTTTCAAAATTTATAATTATCAATGTGTTAATACCTTTTCAGGTAGTCTTCAGTAATTTTGTCATAAAATAATGAACTTACCTGAAATTTCTACCACCTTCATCGCATTCATGGTGTATACCATTCTCAAGAGCCAGAATAACCTCCTTTAAGTGAGCCTGTTCCAAGGCCAACCAGATATCATCATCATTGTAATGGTCAAATGGATCAAGATTCATTCGAACTGAACCAGAGAAGAGAACAGGATCCTAAAAAAAAAAAAAAAAAAAAAAAAAAAAAAAAAAAAAAAAAAAAAACATTTTTCTCAAGCCAATATTTTACAAGGCCATATTTTACAGTATTCAATTTACCTAAAATGTATTAAGTTAAAGAGATAAAAACATTTTCTGACATGAGTAATTATACTCAAGTAATTCATCCATTTAACATTTAAAAAAAATTTAGATAATCAAAATATTTTGTGAATTTTCATTTCTTTAATTCACCAAATTTGGAGGGTGCATATTTTTCCAGTGGGATTTGCAAAAGCATTATAGGCCAAAAGTTAGGAGGCGATCCTCTGGATTTTGAAGAATTGTCTAAGAATTAAAGGTTTCAAAACTAATTTACTCTCACTTTTGGACAGGGACTTTCATTTAATATTCAATAACAATAATAATGATGATAAAATCAACATATTACTACATAAGTTTTCCTTAAAGTTTTTTTTTTTTTTGCCTAATGGAAATCTTAGAGCCAACATATTTTAAATACCCCCCCACTTCTAAAAAAAAAAAAAAAAATGGGTTCAGCATCCTAGTTTAGTAGGAGTTAATTAAACCAAAGAAGGTATGAAATCTAATTTTTAAATCCAGAGGGTAATCCAAAGAAGAGGATAAGATTCAAATCGTCAATCATTAGGGATTACTACTGGATGCATTTTATGGTTGTGTATCTTCAATTGACTCATTTCCAATTAAGTAAGTAAATAAAAAAAAAAATAAATAAAATAAAAATTGAAAAAGTGGATCAATGTTAATCCAGGTTTATGCATTTGAGCAGATATTTATTTCTATGTCTGCATGTGGTCATCAATTCACTTTAGTAAAATTTACATATATATATATATATATATATATATATATATATTTCTATATATACCTGAGGTAGAATTGTAATTTTTTCCCTTAGGTCATGGAGACCAAGGTCAGCTATGGTGATATCATCAATGACGATTTTACCAGCCGCTGCTTCAATTAGACGGAACAGAGACAATGACAAAGAAGACTTGCCGGCACCAGTTCGACCAACAATTCCAACCTATTAAAAGAAAACATTTTCACATTAATCAAAAATATTTCAAAGAAATCAACACGTTCTATGAAATTAACTGTATATAATTAAACTAACATTAGTATAGCACCCATATTTGAAAGAGAAAAAAGAAAAAAGATTATTTATACAGGGTGTGATGAGTAAATTGTCATTTTATATTTTTAATTTTGTGTAAGTGTGTTGGTTGTTTTTGATTTTGTCAACTGCACAGTAGAGTCAGTTGGGCACCGGCTGTGAGAAAAAGAGCATCATGACAATTTAATCAGCCAGAAATTTGGAAACTGGATGCTGTAATGTTTGGTATTTGTGTCAAAAGCTCCAATACAAACATTTCAGATATTTTTGAGGACAGTGCACAGCATTCAGAAAGAGTTGGATGAGTCTAATGGTGATTACTAAGATGTTTGAAGTAATCACGATGTTATGCCTCGACATTCATCTTCCCATAGAGCCTTTGATTTAACACAGAGGTCTACATTAAATGCCTTGAGGAGGTAGTGCTGCCCTGGGTCAATAGGTTGGCTCCTATGTCTGGAAACAGGACTGCACTGTGACCACATCACCCCTGACATGTAAATGGATACTAGAATAGTAAAAAAAAAAAAAACATTACTAAGAGCTACAAAAGATAGGAAATTATGAAAAGCCATGATCACTCACATCCTGGAGAGAGACACAAGACATAGAAAATGCAAGAGAATTTCCTACCCTCCACTTTTAAAAAAAAAAATGGCAGTAAATATTTGAAGTTTTGGTTAAAAAACTTGTTTCTTTTTGTGTCAACAGAGACACCAAAGATTAGTATAAGAGATTTTAAGCTCTTTTTGCAAAGAAAAAACACATTGATTTTTGCAAGAATTTCCAAATCAAAGTGTTGGATTTTAATAAAACTTTCAGGACTTATTAACAAATGAATTAAATTATTTTAGAATTTTTTCTAGAAAATATTTGTACCTTTTTTGTTTACAACTACTATCTCCCACTTATTTTGAGAAATTTAATTTTGTCCTGCTTCATGTTTATATTAAATTTATATTTATATTGTCCTGCTTCATGTTTATATAAAAAGCAGAACTCATTAGAGAATAGGTAAATAATTCTTATAAAATTTCTAAAGTGAAGAAATTTTTTTCAATGATTACATATTAATTTAAGCCCGATGATGACCAAATTTTTATACAGATTTTCAAATTTACATTTCTATCAATCCAGGTTACTTAACACATTAATATGCAAAGTTATAGTAGTATACAGGTAGAAATCTATAAACAATACCAGATATTTTAATTTTTATATTTTTAATGTATAATATGTGGGTCCTAAATGTCCAGTGGTAACTTCATAACCTGACTCCTGCTGGCCTCAGATAATTGAAACTACACCTGAAATCATGATACTTAGATCAGAGAAATTGAATGGTTTCATATATTTACATATATCAGTGTGTGCATGTGTGAGGAAAAAAATGTATATTCTTTGAAGGTTGGGACAATTTCTCTTTTGAAGAAAAATATGTATGGGACATTCCTATTCCAAACAGCCTTTTTATGAAACTAGAATTTTTTAGCAACATACTGATACGTGTTAAAATCCTCACTGTGCTTAGTACTGTTAAGTTATATTGCTAACATTTTTGTTGAGATTTACAAACTATATTTCCTTCAATTTCACGAACCAATTGATGAAATATAAAAACTTAAGATATGCAAAAAATTATATTGCTGTTTTATTAAATAAGTATTTATTTTAATCATTAAATAGTGAAGATATTTTGCAGGTTAATAAAATTTAAATTTTTCCTAAAAATTAATGAAAATTTATTGTATATGCACCCTAACAAAACCAACTGTATTTTGTACCCACTTACCTGTTTGTCATTCTCCCCAAAATTTATTTTAGAGGGTATGACAGACTAACAAAATTCACAAAATTTTATATATTGATAGATAAATGTCCAAATAAAATGCTTTGTATTAGAATGCTAGCAGCTTAAAATAAGGAGTGAATTAAAATTTCCAGAATGTTTAATAAAAAGTTGGTATGAAACAAGGATGCTTTAGGCAGATTTCTCTTAAAACATTGTCCCAGTTTATCTATCAGAAACTGAAATGTATTTATAAATACTCTTAAAGTTCATTTTATTCCTATTTTGATGTTCATATAAGTAAACCACAATATATGGAGGTTTTGAAGTTTTCTTCACTTTTGTGGCTTAAGACTGAACAACATATATAACAGTACACTTTGAAACAGAATGAACTCACCTTTTCAGTACTTTTAATAATACAGGAGAGGCTTTTAATTACAAGTTGAAGGCCTGGGCGATACCGAGTACTGTATTTCCTGAATTCAATTTTACCATATTCAGGCCATTCTTTTTTAGGCTTGCTATCTTCAATGGACCAAGGAGCCTGGATAAAAAGGAAAAAAAGAGGTGAAAAAAAAAAAAAATAAACTGACTGCATTAAGTCAGAATCATTTTTCCAGGTGAAGTGAGATTAAAAATAAAAATCATTGCCAAATTATCCAAAAGATAAGTATAAATTTCAGTTCTGTCATTTTACATTAACCAGTTTTATTAACACCAGCATTCATTGTGCGGTTACACATTACTCTTCAATCATGAATCGAGTTCTCTTGGCTGCTGGCATGTGCATACACTGGGTATATGTAACACATTAAAATCTCCTCCTCTCTCTCGGCCGTGCGTTGATAGCGTTTTAGGCTCTCTGACTGATGCCAAATCGGTAGAGTTCCGATCCTGGCTGGAAGCAATCAGATGTCTACCCACACTGATGAGCTGTGATACAGCGAAACAGGCATGTATGTGGATGACTATATATAATTTTGATAGTATTTAATTACAAGACAGATAATAAACTCTACAAATACACTCTTTGCTTTCCTGCTTCTCAAGCCAACCACACCTCAGATTTGAGTAGGTAATTTTGTATGGTTAATGTTAAACATATCAAGTTTGTGTGTGAAAGAGGAGAGAGATAGAGGGAGGAGAAGGGCAAAGAGAGAGGGCAGGAATAAGAAGAGGGGGATAGATAAGGAAAGAGAGAGAGAGAGAGAGAGCCATTACTCACCTCAGATTCAAGTGATGAATATTCATTAATTCTTTCCACAGAGACAAGGTTGGATTGTAAAGTGCAAAAATTGACAACTAAAATCTGGAGGTTAAGTGTAATCTGAAAGAAATCAGATAAGAAAACAATTTGCATGAATTAAGATTTTCAAAATGTGATAAAAATAAGTTCATTGATATTTACATTTTTCATCGTCATAAAAGACACATGAACTGAAATTACAGAATGACATGAAAATAACTTAAAAATAAATAAATGAATGATAAATTTCTTAAAGTAAAATTTTAAAACATTTCAGACATGAATGTTTATAAACATTTAAAATTCATGTTTTTAAACATTTTTTCAAAGTTTTTCCTGATAATTTCTAAAATTAAAAAAGAAATATTCCTAAAGAGAACATAGCCAAAAACATTGGCAAGAGATCACAGAAGCAACAAATTGGACAGTTTTGTTTGTCCAGATCAACAAAGCTTTTTAAACAGAAGAAAAGTTGTGAATGAAACATAGAACAGACAATAGATGGAAGATCTGTTTGGCTGCCAAAAACTCTTAATACCAATCAGCTAGAGGATAGATTTGATAACACTGTGTGCTAGAAGGAAAAATGTTCATCTACTTCAACTCACAGTTCCACATGATGGTAGCACTGATGCATCTAAAATCCAGAAACTAAAAATTCCCATGTTGAAGTTGGCATGCACTTGCAGAGAGGACCAGTATTCATTGGAATCAAGCAGAGCAAATTAAGTGAAACCCTAAAGTACATCCAAGCAGCAACTGAGAATGCAAGCCATTGGATCTGACTCAAAAGATACATTTAAAGTTGGCTAGAAAAATGACCCTCCTTCCTAAGAAAAAAAAAAGAAGCAAAGTAGTTGACAGGCAGTTAAACCAGTCAAACCAAATGGGTTCATTGAGAAGGGGATGGCTGGTATGCAGTAAAATATTTTGAGAAGTAAGTTCTGAAACAACACATTCTCTCCCGATGATACTCAAGAACTTCTTGGTATTTGGTACACAGAACATTTAATTTGCAGCACTTACAGTAGCAAGCTGTTTTCAAATTCCACTCATTTATTTGGACAAACATCCATATTATTTTCATATTTTGGCACATTTTGAATACCTTTCATATTCAAAACTTCAGAACAAATCCTTTATTCAACCTATGAGATAGACTGTTCCCATTCCACTGTCTCTTGAGAATATATTGTGCATTGGGCAATTTGACCATGAGCATTGTAGTGCAATGGAATGAAAAATCAGAAACTTGAAATGGTATTAATCCATCTCTTTGCCCTCCAGCTATGGATCAACTTCAATATTGAAATTTACAAAAACCAAATGTATCAACAAAAAAAAAAAAAAAAAAAAAAGTATTCACTATGAACCTGTGTGTGTGTGTGTGTGTGATTGTGGCCAGTGACTCACTTAAGATTACA
Source organism: Ascarosepion bandense (assembly GCA_037127315.1). Classification (NCBI taxonomy): domain Eukaryota; kingdom Metazoa; phylum Mollusca; class Cephalopoda; order Sepiida; family Sepiidae; genus Ascarosepion; species Ascarosepion bandense. The sequence continues at coordinate 3,784,892 of JBBBDQ010030258.1, read as the reverse complement.
AGTTTAAATAAAATTACGATTATCTACATGTTGTATATGTTCATATATAGATTCTTAGATCATATTTTTTTTTATTATTATGGCCCTAAATATCCAGAAAGCAGTCTTCTTGCAAAAGAGCTGATTTTCTGGCTTTCTGTGCAATCAATGGTAGTAAGAGTGAAATAGAAGAGCATGCTTCTTGTTTAACTTAGACAATTACAGAATCAACTTCATTTCTCATTAAATCTCCTCTCCATTTTGCATTATAAGCCTAAATAAAGTGAAGATCTTCTGCATTCAACCACTCTGTTAGAAGATCACTGAACACAATATATTTAGTATTTTATTGAAGTTATACAAATAAAAAAATCTATTAACATTACAGTACAAGATTTATTCCTAGAACTTTAAGCCATTAGCAACATTACAGGAGTTTAATACATTAACAAAGCCTGAAAGTTTTGGTTAAACTGAACAATAGTAAAGACAGATTTGTGTGTAGAATGTATTTAACCTTCAAATGTCTATAACTTACACATATAAATTACTATCAGTTTACTAGAAGAGATAAAAAAAAGGATTTGTTTGTTTTTATGGCTTAACTCATTATGGGTTATTTAAAGCAGAACCATTTTAGAATTGTAAGAGTAATTATATTTCATTTTTTTTTTGCAAGTGAATTTTGAATTAATTTTTCGGGAGATGACTTACTATTCAACCCATAGCTGGGAGGAGAATAGATGGATTTATACCTTACACAAAGGCATTTGCGCATAAGTGAATGTGAAGAATTTAACTCTACAATTTCTTATTTCTATCCATTATCCATTACATGACCTGCAGATCTGTCCCTTCTACCAGAAAATGACGACAGCTAAACAAAATAAAAGTAGCAGTAAACTGGACAACAATAAAAATGTATCAGGTTTAAATTTTTACTGTTACAAGTCCTACTATTCAAGCCATAGCTAGAAGGAGGAGATTGATTCATAGGCTTCCCAAGGACATTTGCACATAAGGGAATGCAACAAATGCCACTGAAAATTGAACTCAATAGATAAAAAGGAAATACAACAATGTGAATTATGTAGGTGAACAAATGTCAAACTTAGCTGAATTACAACAATCAAAAATTATGATAATGATAAACATTCAAAGTGCTTCTAACTATGAGAAGGGATATGAGTTCAGTCAAGTATTTGTAAAATTTGTGAGGAATATCAATGTTTACCTGAAAAGCATATGTTAATGAAAGGCCGACTTGTCCTCCATTTAAGATATTTCTTTCAGCAACACTAAAAACAGCAGCAGCAAATGTGATTAAGTTTCCAATGAGTTCTAGCCTGAATCCAAGCCATCTGAAAAAGGGGGAAAATATTTTCAAAGATAAAATACAACAATATAATTAACAAACATACCACACTGCCTCTTTAAGATTTAATCTTGTTTTTAAACTTTCGTTTTCCATCAATAGACAACCAACGTATAGCAAACTTCAGTCATGCATAAATTATAACTATGGAGTTTACCATATTTACTGACATATAAAACCCATTTTTCTCAAATATTAGAACTTCATGTGTGCATAGCTGAGTGGTTTGAATCTAACCATAGTCAATTTACCAAGCAGTTGACATCTTTATAATATCATTCTAGGAAGATAATCTTAGCATAGAGCATCATTGAGAAAAACCTGGCAACTATACAGTGGGGTGAACCAAGCCGTCTAAGTAAAACTGGGTAGACAGAAGTGTTCTGAAGACATTAATGGTTATGCTAACACAGAGATCATCGAATTGGGCCTGAGTAACCTCCGAAGGGGGTCGATGATAGTAAAGGGATCAAATGAGCACCGGTGGTGTGCAAATAACAGTTAAATTTTAGTGTACAGGTATTCTTTCTTCAGTGCTTATCATCGATGATCAACAGAACCAAAAGCCATACTGACATCTGTCCAAGTCACTTTTAACTTACTTTGATAAAACTTATTTAATGCTACATTGAGCATTGCTTGCTCTTTTTTAATTGTTCCAAGTTGATTTTCAAATAATAATCCATTTTTTCAATTTCTCACTGTAAAATAGAGTTTATGATTATGAAGGTTATTTGGCGTCAAGTATGATGCAATATTTAATTAGTTAGTGGAGTTGGATATTAGTAGCAGTTATGCATTTCTAGTCACCCCCTGCACACCAGTGGCCTTACCGCCTTGCTTGGGGTGATGTGATTAAAAAAAAAAAAAAAAAGTATTGACTGTCTATATTTCTGAGATTACACTATTTGGACTATTGTCCTCATCATGGTTGCCAACTAAGATGAGGACAATAGTTTGAATAACGTAAATAGAGCATTGACTGTATTTAGGCTTGATGTACTTAATATATTATTTGCTTGATTCATTGTGGTTATTTAATATATTTTCTTAAATATATTTTTGGGGGAAAATTTCGAACTTGATTTAAATTTATCTTTTCATACATTTTAATTATCAATATCAGTGTGAGTTTAAAGATATTTTAAATGGTGAAGGTGGGGGTTACTGGAGGAGGAAGAAAAAAAGTGATGATTCCTGTGCTAAAACTAAGACAAGTTGTAGATGAATAAAAACTCTTTAGTCTTGGTTAGCAATCTATCTGGAGATGGTGTCTCAATAGCCAGGCTATTCACAGGAATGTACCAGCCTTAAAAAAAATCTCAAAGTTCTTGAGAAATAAGTCATGCAAGTTCACAATCTAATAGAATTTTATTAAGTTGTAATAAATGCATAAAGAGAAATGTATTTTGAACAGAGCCAAACAGGGAACATGGAGAAAGTTTTAGTAAAATTTAATGTCACCTCAAACATTTATCAATAATATTCCCTCTTGAAATTGAGGTGAGGAATATGCATCTAATATGGTATTTCTGTTAATTTTCCAGGAGGTCACATCTATAAAGTGAATTCATATTAAATTGAGAAAGTATATTTATGTCACAAAAATGATTTCATTAAATTCCATTAAACCCCACTTCACTGAATGAAATACGGCCACGCCTCACTTAATGACTGAATTCCATTACAGCAAAACGAGCTGGTCACTAAGTGAGAAGTACCTGACCTCTATTTCAGGAACACTGTGCATGTAATGGTTTTATGTCAACCAGCTTCAGATAATAAGTCAGTTTTGCACTATTTGTAGCATTTCTAGTTTATTTCTAAATAATTTCAGCTCTGTATTCTGCACATTATCCCAGTTTGTATACTCTAAATACAATACTAATAAATGTTTCATTTTATACATTTTATTAATCTTGGTTAATTCCAAAGAAAGTGAAAACAAAATTTTCATACAACACAGTGAGTTGGATTTACTTATTTTATGATATTTTAAAGTCGGTCATAAGTTTCAGAGAATTCGTTAAGTGAAGGATGGCTGTATTAGAGATCCCTAGGCAAATAAGATTAACTTTTTATTTATACTAAAAGACAGAATTTAATTTATGAACATAGGATCAAACTCCCCCCCCCCCACTCTCTCTCAATTCTGCTGATCAGGCACAAATTGTAATAATTAAAACAGGCAATCCATCCAGCATTAGCACATGGTAAGGGAAGACATTTATACATCAATCGATTAATACAGCAGCACATACCTATCTCAAGTACAAGTATTGATTCTTACAATATATTGACTAATTCCACAATGGTTCATGTCTGTCTACAATGTGAATAAAACTTCCTGTATGAGAGGAAGTTCTTGATAGATTAGGAAAAAAAAAATGCAGGTCTTAATACATTCAATTCTATTTTAACCATGATTCTATTAAAGATTATAAAGTCATTCAATAGCAAAAGTCATGGAAAACTTATCCGGCACCCAGTGATGGCAATGAAAATTTTTTTTTAGAATTGAATGATAAAATGACAAAAAAAACTGAATTGAAAGAAAGAATATTGTTTAGTTCTTGGAGAGAAAAATTGCATTTCTGCCAAAGCTATTATCAAATTAAGTGTTTCTAAATTCATATGTCATTACTTGAAACCAAATAATGTTATCTATTGTAAATATATAATATAAAAATGACATTTTATTCCCAGTTTTCCAAAGAATGAAAGCTAAAATTTTTTGTAAGTTATTATAATTTATTCTTAAGAATGATACTCACCGATTTGATGCAAAATTTGTAAAGAAGAAAGCATTTGTTTTGTCAACCTTTTTCACAGATTCTTGATGGAATCTTTCCTGTACCTTAAAGGCACGAATGCAAGATGTTCCCGATAGGGTTTCACTGAAATGATTGAAGACGTGTGATCGTGTGATGGATTCAATGCGTTTCAATTGACGTGAAGTAGGAATGTAATAGCGCTGAAATAAAATAATTATAAATGAATTTAGCCATCTGGAAGTCATTTAAAAAACAAAAAACGTAAAAAAATTAGAAATATTGAAATAGAACTTTGTGAATGGCTTATATTTTTATAACCACTACTATTATTATTATTATTAGATTACTATTACTTATTTTATGTTACTACTACTATTAATACTTGTTCCCACTAAGTTGAAACATGTTACCAATAATGCTTAAAATGACGATTTATCTCAAAAGACTCTTTGATCCCAGTCTCTTTCTTCATTTTCTTTTTTTAAATCTACCTAGGAATATTTTCAGATCATCCTTTCTAGTATAAAGAAGACCGATGTGTGTGTGTGTGTGTGTGTGTGTGTGTGTATATATATATATATATATATATATATGTATATATATTTATTTATTCCCTCCTGTCACTCAGGGGGGATAACCTGTAAGAAAATAGCTAATAATTCTCAATTGTCATCAGTTTTGACAGCAGAGGTAAACTTGTCAGTAAATATCCTTGCAGATGATAACATTGTTTATGAATGCACTTCCAAAAAGCAGGATGATCAGAACCTTGTAGCCGAGCTTTTCTGACAGCTCAATAAGACAAAAACTGGCTTGTAATTTTAAAGACCCCCAAAAACTAGCCGAGTATCATTTCATCAAGCCCTTTCAGACCCTGTGTTTTCTTCTGTTATGATGAAGAGTTACACTCGCAATGATTGTTCATGCTTTGAACATCTATTGGGTTCACTTCACATCTCAAGTTCAACTTATATACACGATCCATTCTGAAAGATGCTGGAAAAATAACATCACTCAATATCGTCCTGGGCATGATCTATAGATGGCGCCACTAATAAAAAAATCCATATGATTTTTATGAAGTACTAACCTTAAATGCCATGTGACAAAATTTGGGCCCAATCGGATTATTAGTTTACAAATAACAGTTATTTAAGTGAAGCTACTGTTGCAAATTTTCAAAACAATGGGAAAATCTGAATTTTGTGCATTGATAAAGTACTGCATTCTGATGGAAAAAAAATAGTGCTCAAGCAAAGCAATGGCTTGATAAGTGTTATTCAAACTTTGCTCCAATGGTTAAGAGTTGGTATGCTGACTTTAAATGTGGTTGTACAGACACAAATGATGCCCAAAATCAGCAGTTGTCCTGGAAAACACCCCCAAAAATCTACAAATTCATTTTGGCCAATCGTAAATTAAAGTTGCGTGAGATAGCAAAGAACTTGAACATATCAGAAGGCAGTGTATTCACCATTTTGCATCAACATTTGTTAATGAGAAAGCTGTGTTTACAGTGGGTGCTGCATTTGCTCACAGTTGATCAAAAACAATGTGTCAACGATTCAGAGTGTTGTTTGCAACTGTTTCAACACAGCAAGAAAGAGATTTTGCATAAATATGTGACAATGGATGAAACATGGATCTACCACTTCACTCCGGAGTCAAATTGGCAGTCAGCTGAGTTGACAGCAGCAAATGAAAGCTGTCCAAAGTGACCAGAGATGCAAACATCAGCAGGCAACATTTTGGTCTCTATTTTGGGATGTGCAAAGTATTTTGTTTATCAATTACTTTGAGAAAAGAAGAATCATCAATAGAGAATATTGCATAACATTATTGGTACGTTTGAAGAAAGAAATTGCCAAAAAGCGGTCACAAATGAAGAAAAAGTCATCTTTCACTAAGACAACGCATCATGTCACAAGCCGATCGCAACAATGGCAAAACTGTATGAATTGCACTTCGAATTGCTTCCGAATCCACTATTCTCCAGATTTAGTCCTCAGCAACTACTGCTTGTTTGCAGACCTCAAAAGAATGCTCCAGGGAAAGAGATTTGGCTCCAATGAAGAAGTGATATCAGAAACTGAGATGTATTTTGAGGCCAAAGACATCATTCTACAAAAAAGGCATCGAATTGTTAGGGAAGCATTGGAATCAGTGTATCACCCTAGAAGGAGACTATGTTGATGAATAAAGTCTGAAAATTGTTTTATTAATTATTCCTGGAATTTATCGAGTAATGTGTTAGTCAGCTCATTCTATCACTCCAGGAAGTACCAAATTTTTTTTGCCATCAGTCAAGTGCCATACATGATACATGCTTTGACAAGCCAGAGGACCACTATGTCAGACTCTCTGCTTTTAGGTAGAGACTTGTCTGAGAAAAAATAGACTACTAACAATCTTGCTTATGTAAGGCCTACATGGAATTTTTGCTTATGCATATGCGCTTGGAATGTCCCACATAAAAAACCCAACCTTGTGTCACATCTCGCCTTTTGTAGGAAAGGCTTGTGTAAATACCCAGTTAGTGAAGTGCCATAAATGATACATGCTTCAGCAATCATGTCTTTTTCAATTCAATTCTGACTAGGCTACAACTTCTTTCTATGGTAGACTGTTTGCCAACCAGGGCTCTAGAACCCAGTCTATATTGCTATTCAACCCATAGCTGGGGACAGAAGAGATTGATTCATACCTTTGCCAAGGTTATTTGTGCTTAAGTGAGTCTAACAAACTTAACTGGAATTTGAACTTGGCTCTGGTTTCTCATTCCAAGAGCAGAGTTCAAATTTCAGTCAGGTTCATTATATTCACTTACGCCATATTTTAAGAGTAGGATTAGACCAAAAATAGAATATTGTTGCTACATCTGAACTAGAGCTGCTTAATCCTCACTTTACAGCCATGGAGTTCAAGATCATTTATGTGGTTTTGAGAGGAATATTTTCTACTCTACAACCATTTTCTCCACGGACGTAATGTTGCAAGCCTGTTGCTACTATCACTATTTCCATCAGTCAGTTGAGCTCCATTCTTTAGTTCCACTAGTTCAGTCTTTATTACTAAGACACACCATGCTACTCCAGGGATTCAAATCACCCTCTATATTTCAATTGACAGAAAAAATTCTACTCAAAGTCCCCCACCCTAAGAACTGTCACAGACTCCCACAAGTGTTTCCCTGAACAATACAATCTTAACATCAAGTCAAGCACCAATCATCTTTTCTATCCTCATAATCTTCACTTACTACACACCTCATTCCTAATTACTATTTTAGCAGTAATCTACTACCTTGTGTGGCTCTCAAGCCCTATATTGGGTAAATTTTAGGATATAAAAAAATTTATCAAATTATCTTTTAAACTTTATCTGTTAATTGTAAATGGAATAAATTGGCTGTTGCTAATGAAATAAATGAACTGTGAAATGTCTGCTAATCTTGGTCTTGTAGTGTAACCACATGTGTCAATCCTTGTCAACAAAACAATTATGTAGCCCTATTCTCTGTGTTGGTCTTCAAGTTTCTCCAGACCACCATGTTACCATCTGGCTGGCTCCTCATTCAGTAATGCATGGATTGTTTTTCTGCTGCTACAATGATAATAGGCACAGTTCTACTTAACTTAGCTGGTATTTGTCTGTTTGCAACTATTCACTCCTCTGCCATGTGTTTTTGATCTTAGAGGGCGAGAAGATTGTTGATGAAGCAGACCAAAGTGAAGACGGAGATACACAAAATAAAAATCCTTTGGAATAGAGAATTCGAGTTAAAAATGTAACAATGATTTGGTTTATATAGGATTTGTTGTATATAACACTTTTAACCCTTCCCACTTACTGTTATAATCTAAATTTTAATAGGGTCCTCTTTACAGTCTGCAGCTTGTGTTAATAGGAAGTTAGATTATTTCTAATTTCTGATCTTCAGGGCTGTCAGGGGGTCTTGGCAAATGATGTGGATTTCAGTAGTAGTAGTGTGGAGACTATATGGACACTTCTTTTCTGGGTGGCTTGATTTAAACCAGATGTTTCTGTTTCATGACTTGTTTGTGTTCAGAGTGATATTAAATATTATTTTGGTGACCATCAGATTTCTTTATCAACAGGTTTTTCTATTTGACATCTTTGAGGATACATTAATGATCTCTTTCTTATTGACAGCATGTAGGGAAGGATGAGTAAGTCTTGGTATTGCTCAATCTTATTGAATTCCTTCTAGTTGAATTTAGGTTCGACTTTCCTTGAAATGATTTTAAAACATGATTTTTCAGTGCATTTCATTTTTTATTTTATTTTCAATCCAACTTCCTGCAAATTTCAACAATTATCCAGTTAGACTTTTTCCTCTTCTTTTTTCCCACTTTTTGTTTGATCAACCCCACTAGGGATCCCAGTGTCACAGTAGTTTAGTTTGAATGTAAATAACAAGAGTGGTAGTATTTTTGACAAACCTCTGTCCACATCTTTGGTGTTATTGCCACAAAGTTTTGGCCATTGTACCTCTTGGTCTTCAGGTGTCTGCTGATCCAGTTAACCTTCAGGGAATTTCAAACTGAATCTTTTATTTAATCTATGGGGGTAGATATTCTCATTCCACTATGCGTGTCGAGAGATATATCTCAGCTTGTTCTTATTTAGTATTACTCAATTATTGCTCATACTGTTTCCACTGGATCTAAATTTGCACTATATGTCTCAAGGGATCAAACTCACAATTACTATGTCATTAAATTCCTGAACTGGCACTTTAATTCAATAGGTTATTGCCTCTTAAGGTTACATGGATCAACAAACATGTGAAAAAGGTCAGAGGGCACAATGGCCAAAACATAAGATGAGGTCATGATAACACATTAAATTGATGCAGAATCACAAAGAACTGTATCAGGTAACAGAAATGGCATCACTTGAGGACTTTCAACATCAGCATCAACTAAAATGGATAGCACACATAACTCTAAGAGAAAATAATGATAATCAGGATGTTGACATTCCACATTACTTCAAACAAAAAATTAAGGAAGTCTCCACCCCACGATACTGGATAGTATGATAACAATGAACTTAAGAAACCTATTTTTCTTTAAACTGTTTTAATAGAAAGATTTTACAAATTTCAACCCAAAGTAGAACTGGCTGCTCAGTCAATGTATGCCAAATGTTTCCTTATAAAGAAAACAGTTAATATTACCATGATCCCAGATATTCAGACAAACTTCTCTTGTTGTTATGAGTTCTCACTTTATGTGAGAAACAGAAGGAATCTGAGGTTAAACAATGGATGTGATTCCTTATTTCAAATAATCTGACCACATAGAAAGGTGAAGCAGTGGGACCAAAACAAAATCTTTACAAAAAAGGTGAATACTTTTAAACCCTCAGTAACAATGACTTGCAATATTGTGTAAGTATAACCATCAATGGTTCTGAACAGTTCCAGCTACTTAAATTTCATTCACAACACTTCTCAACCCATGATATGATTTTTAGGCACTTTCCAACAGTGCCACACATGCTAGGATCATCTTTCCAAGCCAATATTATCAATAAGTCACCTTCTCGGCAAATTGACAATGTTGAGATTAGAAGAAAACTTTCATGGTTGAAATGCTAACATTCTAACCATTTGGCCACACTACTAGAGCCAATAATACAAATAGATCTCCTCACTAACTAATGCAGTAGTCTAGTCAACTACCACCAATGTCTACAATTTAACCTATACAAAACTTAAAGTTACTGGAAAACACAAGCAAAAACTAATCTAAATTCATTTTAAACAAATTCTCACAATTTAGGTCCTTATGAAATTTGTTGTTTGTATACTTGAATCTTCATTTACAGATTTTATATTCAACATGTAGATACAGGTTGATAATGCATTATAACAAACACTATGCCCATCTGTATCAGCAAAAAGCAGGTTATATGATTGAATAGATGGATTTTATTGGTTACAATTGTTCAGTTAGTGTGAAACATAAAAACCCAAAAGTCAGTCAAATCAATGAGCAGCCACTGTCTGTTACCAGAGTTTTCAGCACAATAATATTAAAGTCTGGAATGACCTTTTACTGACAGAAAATAAAAACAAAAAAGTTAATTTGGTGCTTTCCTCTTGTGTTGTCTTCTATATAGTAAACCTGTTTTAAGTGCACATAATTTGTAGCATACAGTGGCTTGCAAAAGTCTACACCCCCTTTGAAAATTTATATATTTTGTATAATTTAACAAGGAACAACACATTTTTTTCAATTCCAATTAAATAAGCAGATCCATCACATTTTCCTTTGATATAAAAATTTCATACTGAGTTTCAAATTCATATAACTTAGAAAAATGTCTTTGCAAAAGTTTACCCCTAACCCCAGATATTATACTGTATCATCCCGTAGTTTATCATTGATGTATACAATCCAGAATAATAAAAAATGACATAAACAAACTTGGCCAGTCAATTATTTTGCTATATGAGGTGATTTAACTGCCTACAAAATCCACCACCACATGGTTTCTTTTGGACTGACTGTAAACTGTGTCCAACTTGGAAAAGAAAATGGGTAAGCCTCTGTTTCAGGAACTTAAAGACCTTATTATTCAAAAGTACAATGAAAATAATCACTATAAAAAGATTGCAAAAACTTAATTGCCCCTAAGCACTGTTAAAACTGTAGTTTGTTTTGTTTTATGGCATATCAACCCATCTTGGGTCATTTAATGCTGAATTGAATTATTAAAAATTGAACAAAAAGTTCAGAACAATTTCAAGAAGTTTGTAAATTTAACAAATGAATATATATATAACAGACTTATATATTTAGGCAAATTCATACATTTAACAAATTTATATATTTAACACATTTTAAATTAATAAAATATTTTATAAAAATGTACATATTTAATTTGGCTATTTAAATTTTATGGCATACCAACCACCATGGGTTATCTGAACCCAAATCCAGTCTACATACATTATATGTATTACATATACAAGATTTGCAAATGCAGATTCAGTAAAAGCAAGTTTGGGAATATATAGCAAGTTGGTAGAAATACATATATCTATGTGTGTGTGTGTGAGATAGTATTCAACCAGTCATTCCGATTTCTTTAAGAATTCGAGCATCCTGCTTGGTCTTGTTTCCATAAATAGTTTTTTCAAACTACTTGTTTGGTAATACTTCTTTTGCGCTCTATTTATGTTTGTACACTCAAAAAGTATATGTTTGACACTTAATTTTTTTGACAGCTGGCACATATTGGGGATTCTGTGCCCTCCAGTAAATGATGGTGTGTGATGTAAGTATGGTCTTTGTGAAGGCAGGTTAGCAAAACCTGTTCTATTTCTTTATTGAATGTTCCACTCTCCAATAGTGGGTTTTATGCTTTGGAGTTTGTTGTTGGTGTATCTATCTCAATAATTTTGCCACTTTTTAAAAATTATTCTCTTCACTACAGCTTTAAAATCAGTCTAAGGAATTTTGATTTTTGCTATTTTATCTTTCATTGCTTTTAAGTTTTCTCTGTCATTTCCCTGAATACCTAGATGGCTTGGGATCCAACAAAAGATTACTTCTTTGCTTTTAGTTAAATTATACAATCTATTTAATACCTGTGTGATTAAAGAATCAGAAAAGGTTTTGTTTTTTAAAGCAGTAAGCACAGATAATGAGTCTGTGAAGATTATGAATTTGTTGCAATGGGTTGTAGTTATTATATCAAGCGCCAAATTAATAGCAATTATTTTAGCACTATATATAAAAGCTGTATTTAGTAATCTTTTACGTTTCTTCTGATCTTTAAGTATGGCAGCAGATTCTACTTTATTTTTGTTTGTTTGCTCCATCTGTATTTTCATAAAGGTAGTCTGGATGGTTATTTTTTATGTTGAGTATTTCTGATTGGTATATGATTGGGTTAGTTTTGTATTTTGGGTATTTTGTCAGATCAAGAATAACTTTTGGTTGATTTATTATCCAGGGTGGTGTCGAAGATATACTTGATTCGTGAACTTGTGTTGTATCTATTTGGATCTCTTGTATGATTTCTTTAATCTGTAAACTGAAAGGTTTGATAGCCGTTTTCTTTTTTGCTGAAAAAGCTCTGTGTATTGCGGTTGGAAAATAGTACTGAAAGCTGGATTTAGAGGGCATGATGAAAGTTTAAAGTAATATTGCAGAGCGAGTTTTTCCTGTCTTAAGTTAAGAGATGGTTCATTTGCTTCTGTGTACAAGCTCTCCATAGGAGAGGTGCTATATGCTCCAAGAGCTAATCTAATTCCCTGGTGATGTATCATATTTAGTTTTTTCAAGTAGGTTTTTCTGGCTGCTCCATAAATGAAGCAGCCATAATCAAGTTTTGATCTGATTAAAGTGTGATACAATTTTATTAATGTTTCTTTGCTTCCTCCCCAATCAGTATGTGCTATAGTTCTGAGTAATTGTATAGTTTTATTGCATTTCATTTTTGAGTATTTAATACGGGGAATGAAGGAGAGTTTGCAGTCAAAAATGACTCCCAGATATTTGTAATGATCTACTACTGGAATTTTAGTATTATCAATTTTCAGTACTGAGTCAAGGTGGAGTTTACGTAGGTTGCAGAAGTGGACACATTTCAATTTTTCTTTTGAAAATGTTAGTTCATTCTCTGTGGTCCATTTGTTTAGCTTATCGAGGCAGATCTGAAGTTGTCTTTCAATATGGTTCATGTTTTTTGCTTTATAACATATCAGGAAATCATCCACATATAAAGCACAGTTTGTTCCTCCATTTAGGTTTTTTACAATATTGCTTATTTTTATATTAAATAACATAACATACAATATACTACCTTGAGGTACACCCATTTCTTGTTCCTTTTCTTCAGAGAAGATATTTCCTATTCGAACTTTAAATTTTCTATCTTCTAGGAAGTTTTTAATAAATACCTGCATTCTACTCTCTAGCCCAAGGTTTTTGAGGTCTCTTACTATACCATATTTCCAGGTTGTATCATATGCCTTTTTTAGATCGAAGAAGACAGCCACTAGATGCTCTTTTTTAATAGAAGCCTCTCTGATAAATGTTTCTAATCTGATCAGATGATCTATTGGGCTTCTAAAACCTGATTGATATTCGGTTCTTAATTTGTTTTTTTTCTAGGTACCATGTCAATCTGGCATTGATCATTCGCTCTAGTGCTTTGCACACACAACTGCTAAGCGCAATGGGCCTGTAATTTTTTGCATTTGTTACATCTTTGAATGGTTGTTGTATCGGTATAACTATGCTTTGTTTCCATATTTTAGGGATGTTCCCGCTGTTTCATATGTTGTATATTTGTAGGAGATATTTTTGTGAAGTTTCTGGTAATTATTTTAGGAATTGATAATAAATCTTATCTGGTCCAACTGCATAATTGATATTTTTGTGAAGTTTTTGATATTTTTGTGAAGTTTCTGGTAATTATTTTAGGAATTGATAATAAATCTTATCTGGTCCAAATCTTATCTGGTCCAACGGGTCTTGTTAAGAGATTCTTTTAGTTCTATTATAGAAAAAAGCTGGTTATAGGTTTCTGTATTTTTGTTTTGAAATTTTATTTTGACATTTTCTGCTCTGGTTTTGATGGTTTGGAAGTTTTTACTTCGTTTTTTAGCGGATGAGTTTTCCAAGAAAGTTTCGACAAGATGATTTGCTATATCTTTCATTGTCGGTTATTTTCAGATTATTGTGAATAAGGTGTTTTGTGGAAATATTGTTATTTTTGCCTGCTATTTTTCAGATTATTTGCCATACTTCGTTTGGTTTCGTGTTGTTATTTATTTTGGCCATGTAATTTTTCCATGAATTTCGTTTGGAGTCTTTAATGATCTTTTGGGCTTTGGCTCTATTTTTGAATGAGTAAGTTTTCTTTTGTTGGATTTATTTTGAATTTCTTTAATGCTGCTCTGCATAGTCTTACAGCTTTTTGGCATTCTTTGTTGAACCATGGCCTACGGTATTTTAATGAGGTGGAGCTTTTTGCTATATATCTTTCAGCTATATTTAGTAGTGTGTTCATAAAATATAAAATGTCTTCCTCTTTGTTTTTATTTGCTTCTGGGATTAATTCAGCAAGGCATGATTTTTTAAAACCATCCCAATTCGCCTTTTTCAGATTTGAGTTTGGAGTTTTTTTATTTAATTTATTGATCTTGTTTTCTAATAGAATCGGAAAGCGGTCACTTTCACATGTATCATCATGCACTTTCCACTTGTAATCTAAAAACAGGTTAGCATTACATATTGTTAAATCAATTGTTGAGTATATACCTGTTGCTGGGTGCAAATACGTATTTGTGTTATTATATATGCACAACTGATGCTTATTTAATATTGATTCTATTATTTTGTCCTGTTTATCTGTTTTCTTACTTCCCCAGATCTCGTCATGGCTATTGAAGTCACCCATTATAATGAAGGGTCTTGGTAATTGTTTTATTAAATTATCTAACTTCAATTCTTTTAGTTCTTGGATTGGAGAAATATACAATGAACACACTGTTATTGTTTTATGGAAGGTTGCTGATATAGCGGCTGCTTGTAGACTTGTATTTAGTTTGATTTCCCTGTGTGGGATATTATTGTTTATGGTCACTGATGACCCACCAGAAGGTCTATCAATGTTATGTTTGATATAATTGTATGAATGATAGTTTTTAATTTTAATGGTATAGCTGCTTTTGAGGTGAGTCTCCTGAAGGCATATGATTGTTGGGCAGTATTTAGTGATGAGCAATAACAATTCTGAATAATTGGCTCTTAATCTTCTGATATTCCATTGGATTAAATTATTTTCCATTTAGATTTAATTTTGAGATTTGTTTTTTTTTGTTTTCAGTTTTGCTTATTTGTGGAGTTTTATTTTCAATCTCCATTTCTTCAGGTTTGTAGGATTTGTTTGATGTAGTTATCGGAGCAGATTGTGTTATTCTTTTAGTTGAGGTCTTCTTTTTAATAGTATTATCTTTTGTTTTATTTTCAATCATGTCTTTGTTAGAATCCGGAGGTCGGCTTGGTGATCTTTGGCATCTTTCACTTGTACATTCAGTTTTTGGGCAGTTCTACATGGTTATCAATATTTACTTTTGTTTTCATACTAGTATCGGTTGGTTTTGTTTCTGTTGAACATTTTTTTTTAGGTTTTCTTGGAATGATGGCCATTCTCATGTATTCAAATTTACTAACTTTTCAATAAGTTTTTTGTAGTCATCTATTGAAGTGGTGTCCTGAGGTTTTTGATTTGGCCTTTGTACAACATTGGCATATGTTTTTGTTCTCATATAGCTTTCAACAATTTTTCTAGCTTCTGGGAAAGGTAAATTTTTGGTGTGTTTTACATGCATTATTTCCTTTTCTTTCCTGTAGACATCACAGATCCTTGAAAAGGCAGGATGTCCTTCATGGCAGTTTGCACATTTTATATTTTTGCACTCACTGTGTGGTTTGGGTCATGTTCACCACACTTCCTACACATTTGGCCTCCTCTGCAAATGTCTTTGTGATGACCAGATTTTTGACATTTGAAACATTGGAGAAGAGCTGGTATAAATTGCTCTACCCTTTCTATTGTATAGCCAATCCTGATATCTTTTGGTATAGATGGTTTATCGAAAGTGAGTATATATGTGTGTGTGCCTGCATAATTTCATTGTTTTGTCTGATGATAATTCTCTTATGTTCCTTTACACCCTGTTTTTTAATGCTGTTTTGATTTCCTCTGGTGTTGCTAATGAAAGCTCTCTGCTTCTTATAACACCTTTGGAAGTATTTAATCTAGCGTGTAGATACACTCTGCATTTGGTGTTGTGAAATGTATCCATTTTGAGCAAATTATCATTTGAACTTCCACTAGCAGGTTACCATTTCTAACTTTAACATTTTTCGGATTTGACCTACTTGATTTTTTTTTTTTAATTGAAAAAAATATAAGGAGACAATCGGTCTAATTTAATTTTATGATTCGATAACAATGAATCTTGAAAAGTTTGTCAGTTTCAGAATCTGAGTCAAATAAACACCTTTTTTAGATTTTTTAAAGGAAGAAGCTATAATTGGGTTTTAATTTTCATTGGTCCAATTCTCCACCACGGAGTCCAACTAGGGTTGGGAATGAACCAAGGGGGAAACCCATTTGCCTTGGCTGAAATGGGGATACAATACCAATATACTTGTGGCAAGAATAAAATTCTGATCCTCTGCCAAATTCTGGGTTTTATTGCTCGATAATAGAACAGGAGTCATCAGTCTTTTTCTCCTAACACAATTGACCCTCAGCCCCTGCCTTCTAGCACATATAAGATGAAGGGTTGGGAAGTGTTCTGCAAAAGTAGATTAGATAATACAATCGGGACAAAAAGAAGTATATATGAACTAGGGCATGTCAGGACCAGCTGATTGATAGGATCGGGCCCAATCCAACCACCTGTCTAGCCCAGGTAAGGGCCAAAGTGGTGTGGTGTGTTGCAGATCATGACCACTTTTCACCTGGGTCATGACCTACTCAACCACCAGGATCCCATTCCCGGACATTACGGGTTGCCACCCATGGCCAACAGGTGGTCCTTTTGGGGGACTTTTAGCCCCTGTAGAGGTGAAGTTGGCGTATTCTGAAGCCCTGCCAACAGGACGGGTTAAAACTGTAGTTAAGAAATGTTTAGTGCACAAAACCAAGATCTGAGAGACCAAGCAAACTTACCAGAAGAGCAAAATCAAATCTTGTTTGAGAGGCAACCTCCAACCCTAGTGCAACACTAGAAGACTTGAAATCTTCAGTTTCCAGTATTAAGACAAATGTCCATGCATCTACAATTTCTAGAGTACTGCACCAGTCTGGCCTGCAAGGGAGGGTAGTTAGAAGAAACTTCCTTCTGAAGCCTATGCACAAGCAAGCTAGGGTAAACTTTGCCAAAAATCACATCAATGATTCCATGACCATGTGGCAAAAGATTTTGTGGTCAAATGAGACCAAAGTCGATTTATTTGGAAAAAAATACAAAACGCAACATTTGGTGGAAAAAAGGCACTGCTCACCAACCACATTACACCGTCCCACTGTAAAGCATGGCAGTGGCTTGATCATGCTTTGGGGCTGTTTTTCAGCTGCAGGGCCTAGAGAGCTGGTAACCATCCAAGGTGTCATGGACAGTGTCAAGTACCAAGAAATATTAGAGACAAACCTGCTGAAGTCTGCTAGAGCTCTGTGCTTGGATCACAATTTTAAGTTTCAACAAGATAATGACCCCAAGTATGTGTAAAAAAAAAACAAAAAAACACTAAAGCTTGGTTTGCTAGCAAGAAAATCACAATTTTGGAGTGGCCTAGCCAATCTCCAGACCTCAATCCTATAGAAAATCTATAGCAAGATTTAAAGCTGGCTGTGCACCAGGATCATCCACAAAGTATTAGCTGAAGACATTCCAAACGGGGTGTAGACTTTTGCAAAGACATTTTTCAAAATTATCTTTGTTTAAAAATCAGTTTTAAATTTTTCAAATGTATTTTGTGTATTAAATAAAAGTGTGATAGATCTGCTTATTAAAATGAATTATTGGAGTTTAAAATATTAATTGTTCCTATCAAAATAAACAAAATACATCCAGTTTTCAAGGGGGTGCAGACTTTTGCACAATGTACAAGATCCATCAATTGACCAATATCTGACAGACAAGATCACCCTTCATCCTACACAACTGGTGGTATATGTCATTCTCAAGTAAGTGCTCTAAAATTTAGAGTGCATGTTATATACAACAAAACATGGTAACTGGATGGATAAGGTGATATAATTATAAGGTGTAATAATTTTACTTACTTGGATGAAGAAATACATAACTGAAAGTGGAACTGCAGCTGCGAGGAAGATTGGTGTATTCATACTGATAACCAACACAGTGCCAAGAATGACAAAAACATTAAGAATGACCGAGCGGAACAAGTAAGGAAGCATGTTGTCAACAAAGCCTATATCTTTGGCAAAACGATTCAAGATCCTTCCCAGAGGAGTAGTGTCAAAAAACGACATGGGAGTTCTCAAGACACAATGTAGCATATCACTGTGAAGAATTTTGGAGGCCTTTATCTGAGTAATGGCAGAAATTAATGAAAAGCCAAACATTAAAATAGCTGGAAAAAAGAATAAAAAAAACAACAGTTAAAGAAAATTTGACTTGATCAGTTATTTAGTGTGTTACATAATTATTCATTCTGCTTATTTATATGTATTATCAATACTTTTGTACCATGGATCAGAGTGTAAAATTTACCTGATTCCCAGCCCATATGATTCAGAATTGGATACTTTCTGGTGAAGAAGTGTGAAGGAATTGAGAACAGGGTAAGCGAGGACTCTTTCTTTCTTGTTGTCTTTGCCGGCTGTATTTTAGTTACCTTGGTGTATAGGTCACACTGGCTATTTAATTGACCCTCCCATGCCTCCTCATTCTCTGGCCAAAAGTTAAAAAATTTTTTTTTTCAACTCACTGGCAGAAACAATGTATGTTTTGGGATGGAATCAACTGTCTTGGATATTGTTAAAAGTAAACCATTTTTTTTCTTTTTTTTTTTGTTCATTTTTGCCTAATTTTTGCTTAATTTTACACTTTTTATGTCTAATTGAAGGATTGGTTTTGTTTTTTAGCAGAAATTTCTTTGACTGGTGGATTCTTTATCTTTATTTTATTTTTTTCCAAAGAAAATGAAAATATTTTATTATTAAGAAATGATGAGATCAGTAAGATCATTGATGAAGACCAGAAACAGGATAGAGTCTTGAAAGACAACCACATTTGTGTGAAAGGATCTGGAAACTTGTCCCATTCAAAGTGACCTTCATTTTACGATTCGATAGGAATGGTTGGATTAAATCAAACAGCCGTCCAGAAATACTGTAGATCTGAAGCTTACACAATAGGCCAGCATGCTAAGCCCTGTCAAATGTTTTTGAGATAACTAGAGTAAAAGCTTGGGCTTTGCTATTATTATCAAGAGCCTGGTTTACATATTCGGTGATGGCCATTAGCACATTAGCAGTAGATCTGGTGAAGCAGAAGCCATATTGTTTGTCAGAGAGTAGGTCATGAGAGGTGAGATGCTTAAATACTTCAGCATTGATTAGAGCCTTGAATACTTTGCCAAAATGTGGTAAGAGGCTAATAGGGCAATAATTAGAGGGTTCACTAGAGTTCTTAAAAACAGGAACTACAGATGAGGACTTCCAACAAGCTGGAAAGCAGATAGCAGAATGGCAATAGTTGTAGCATTTTGAAAGGGCTGAAGCCAGCTCAGGGACACATTTCTTTAGGACAATGACCAATATTCCATCATCTCTGCTTGCTTTATTGGATGCTAATTTAGAAATGATGTCCATGACAAGAGATGTGGTTATGCATAGAGCACTCAGTTGAGCCTCTGCTCTAGGTAGGAAAATGGGTGTGGGTACCCCAAATGAGTCAAGTGTGGAGTTGGAAAAGAATTTGCAAGTAAGGCATTCAACCTTGTCTGTTTTGATGTCAGGACTTTGAATTGATTGAACAGAGGGATTGAGGGCTTACTGTTGTTCAGCACTCTCTTGCAGAGCTGCCAGTAATCTCTACAGCAAAACTTGTCAGATGTTATACATTGTTTCATTCTACCAGCAAACAGTAACTTTGCATCATTTAGGACATGCTTGCATTCATTACAAGCAGAGACAAAGAGATGGCTATTGCAATTAGATGTGTCACTATGGTACAGCTGGAAGAAGTGATTCCTGTGGGCAATAGCAGTCAACATTGATGGTGAGAATGAAGGTGATGAATGAGATTTAACTTGGAATTTTTTTTTACTGGAATGAAAGCATTGATGAGAGCTTTCACCCAGGAGGAGACCTCTGAGACGCAGTCTTGAACAGGGAGACTGAAAACTTTGTTCCAATCAGCATGTTGATAAAACAAAGATATTCTGTTGGTAGGAGGCTCCTGGATGGAGGGGAGGGGGCGGAAAGAGATGTTTACAAACATCAGTGCAAGATTCATAACAGTGTTTAAGCCACTTGGAATGATGGGCAATAAAGTCACCAAGTACAAATACATTTGCAAATTGATGGAGTGAAATGGCCTTGTCTATGTTGTCAGAAATACTATCAAGCACACAGTCATGAGAGGAAGGAGAATGATAGAGAAAGAAGAGATAGCTGACTGAATTTAATAGAGACAGAATGTAAGAATGGTCTGGAGATTCAAGAGCAATCTCCCTAGCCAGAAGATGAAGTTTGGATAAATTCCAAGCCATGCATGTAGACATTAAATTTCTTCCAAAAGAGAGGAAGGCAATCAAGAATTAAGAAATCAGAGGTGGCGATTATAGAGTTGAGGTTAGTTTCACAGAGAGATAGGATATTGGGGATTTTTTGATGTGGAACAATTTAACACTGGTACACTTGCATCTGCTAACACGATAAATCACTTAACCTTTTGTTTATTTATTGAATATTATAGTTATCTACTGAGTGCTTTTTCGCAGAAGTTCTGTTAACCTAAAGAACACTTAAAATTCTTGTAATTTTCATTATATTATTATATATCTGCACATAATTGTGAATAAACAGAATTAAAAAAAAGGTTTGCAAGCTAAATGTCAAGAAATATAAATAAACTGGAAGGCAGGTAAAAATATAAAATGCATTACATCAAATTTACAGAGAGCAAAAAATTAATACAAAAAAAATAAAACATTTAGATAAAAATATGAATGAGCAACAAAGATTGGAAGGAATAAGAGCGAGAATGACAAGATACAGACAAAGAGAGAGAAGAGGCATAAAATAATCTTACGCCTTTGCTCTTTTTTTTCTCTTTGCCTATATCTTGTCATCCTTTGCTTTATCCTTTCCAATCTTTGTAACCTATCCATATTTTTATCTGTTATAGAAATATGAATTAATTTAACATATGAAAACATCCATAGAATTTCTATTGTCTCAGCTCATTATATATGATTAGAGATGAAGGGTGGTACAAGCTATCAGCCTGAAAGCCAAGTGACAAACACAGTTCAAAGACTACTTACTGTCTCACTAGTACCATTGAAGAACTGTCCTGTCCTATCAAGTATTTTGCCAAAATGTCTTCATTGGCATCCATATTAGTTGGGGAAAAAAATTAAAAAATGAATAAACTTGGATAAACAACTCTCCCACAACTACCTTCCTTTCTCAGTAACATTATCGCCACTATAGTTTATCTTGACATAAATCAATTTATTGGTAAAAGTATCAAAAGAAAGAAAAAAAAAAAGAGCAGCTGTATGATTGCGAAAATTCAGCTAACATGTTGCCACAAAACGATGACAACACCTTTGGTCACAAATACAGGCATTTTAAAAACATTTTACAGGACATTAATGATTGATTATCTGGAAATGACCCACATTTGCATGCTTATCGATCTTGCCTGGCTGGTTAAGCTTTATGCAGTAGCAGTAGTTTCAACATCTTTTTTTTTTCAGTACCTTATCTTGGGTGACTCTTGGGTCTTGTATTGAGTGAACAAAATTAAAAAAAAAAAAATTTTTTTTAATTTAAAGATAAAGCAACATGTGATGTAGAGGTGTTTTAATCAAAATAAGTCACCATTTTCTTTACAACATACTGTATACAGCTTCAGGATTTTCTTTACTTTGAACTAATTTTAACCTGTGCTTTAAGACATGCATAAAAAAAAAACTAGCAAAATCTTTTTGATTTTATGCATGATTGGACAACACAATGACAAAGCCTTTTGTCTACATTCACCCTAGATACAGGTAGAATATAATTTGCCAGGTATTAGTCAAGATCACTAAGTAGAATTACAACTGAGTGACAAAGCACTTAAACTCATACAAAACTACTTGCTTCTACAGGGTGACCCACAAAAAATAAAATAAAAACGATAAAAAATTTTTTAGATTTACTATATGATGAAAAAAAATTAATTTTTTTCTTTTAGTTTGAACACCTTATCTAACATTTGTGTTTTTATTGTTTTAAGCTACTAAATTTCTATCCATCCTTTGCTTTTGTTTTAAATAACTGTAACAAATTCCAACAATTAGGCTGTACTAAATTTCTTTTTTTTTGTACAAGAAAAATCCTTGTAGATAACACTTATTCAAAGAAAATTTTAAGACATCAAGATAACTGGTTAAAGCCAAATCTCAATCTTACCCTATTTGAGAATGGCAAAAATGTATGGGATTTTTCAAAGATATCACTTACATAGAATTACTACTACTACCACCACCATAAAGTGCAGTATAAAATTACTACTACTACCGCCCAATATAACATAGAATATAAACAAAGGAAAATATACTAACAATGATCTCTTTGAAAATAGCTATTGAATTGTACAAAAGCACTTGGAACAATAATTACTACGAAGAGTTTTTATATTCACTTAGTTCCCACCAAAGTAAAACTATAAGGACATTAGGAATATATATATAGTGATGGGGTAATGTAAACATTCAGTTCAGCTTCAATATACAATAAAATTACAGTGGTTAGTAGCATATCTTTATTTCTAAAATGTTAAAAATACTTCACCTTGAGCAACTCCAAGAGCACCATAGATTCCTAAGTAATAATTTGTTCGAGCAGTGTAGGCAGAAGTGTTAAAATTGGAGTCATTCTGGAGTAGGGGATCTTGTGTCCAATTTCGCAGCCAAACTGAAGAATAGATGCTACTGAACTGATAAAGAATTCCACAAAGCAGCAAGAGGAATGTAAGAACAAAACCCATTGCTTGAACATACTTCATGTATACTTTTAAATTTACCTGAAATAAAAGTACATAATTAAATAAAAAATACAATAAAAGTGTGTGGTACTAAAGTTAACTAGTTCACTTAAAAAAAAAAAAAGAAAAACAAAAAAAAGAAATTTATGAAGGGATAAATTTTGCTATTTAACAAATGTTAAACCTTCCTCTAAATATGACGTCTTTGTATGAAAAAGGAGAGTAATATATTTTATATTTTACTTGCAATTGGTAAAATTGTTTCAGACGGAGGCTTGTTGCAGATTGTATTTGTTGTTGCTGGCAGTGACGACGAAAGTACAAGGAAGAGGAAGAAAATTATGAAATGATTATGTGAAACTGATGTTTTGTGAAGAAGTCAGATTGAGGGTTCCTGACAAGGAGATTATGATTTGAAAAGTTGGTGAAAAGAGAGCTAGAGATGACAATCGTAGATGTGTGCAGCTGTGTGAGATCGGATCTCCCCCCGCTGAAGAAAGAGTACTGACAAGTCAGAAACAAGGACTTTAAGAAATATTATCATTGCAGCAGTCACATTGAAAAACCGCTGAGTATATGAAACTTAACATTTGTAACTAGTACGAGAACAATTGGAATTGCATCATTCGTTCAGCACATTTGCAAAGCACTGTGGTCCCAGCGTTTTATTTGAGAAGAACTGACTCCGTCAAAAGAGTTATATATCTTCTGAGACAATTTAACAAGTGAACCGTACACTCTCTCTCCCTCTCTGCCTACTTGGCACTTGATCACGTCTGGGAGATCATTTATGAAAATATGGAAGAGTGTTGGGCCTTGGATAGAGCCCTGAGGGACACCAGCGTTTGTACAGTAGGATGTGGAGGCATGCCTATTCAAGACAACCTTCATTAAGTGGTTAGATAAGAAAGATTGAATCAGATCAAGCATGCATCCAGTGATACCATAACCTCGTAGCTTGAGTAGAAGGCCAGCGTGCCAAACCCTATCAAAAGCATTGGAGATGTCCAGAGCAACAGCACAAGCCTTGCCAGACTTATCAAGGGCCTGGTATATATACACCGTGATGGTTGTTAGCACATCAGCTGTGGACCTGATGAAGCAGAAGCTGTACTGTCTGTCTGAGAATAGTTTATTGGCAATAAGATGAACTATTTCAGCATTAATAATGGCCTCGAACACTTTCCCCAAAATTGGTAGTAGGCTGATAGTGATAGTTGAATGGGTCCGAGGGTTCCCCCTAGTTCTTAAATATAGGGACCACAGAAGAGGACTTCCAGCATGCAGGAAAACAGGAAGCAGAAATGCAGTAATTGTAGAGTTTAGAGAGGACAGAGGAGAGTTCAGGGGCACATTTCTTTAGAACAATGACCAGGATTCCATCACCTCTACTCACCTTATGGGGGTCAAGTTTTGATATTACCTTAGATACCAGTGATGGGGTAATGTAAACATCATTCAGTTTAGTCTCAGTTCTAATAGGGAAGTCAGGTGCGGGTACTCCAGACGAGTCAAACATGGAGTTGGATGAGAATCTGTGAGCAAAGCACTCAGCCTTGTCCACTGATGCTGTGAGGATCTCAAATTCATTGATTAAGGGAGGGATGGAGGATTTGCTGTTGTTCAGCACACATTTCTACATCCCCCTTTTCCTTTCTCTCTCCCTTTGCAACTGTCATCACACCTATATTCCCATCCTTCTCTTGCTCCCTTCTCTGACACCCCCTGTAACTGGTTCATCTTTCTCTTTATTCTACTCCTATCTAATCTTTTTCTCTTATGTAGTCCCCTGTGCATCAGTGGCGTTACCACCTTGATTGGGGTGAAATGATTTAGAAAAAAAAAAAAGAAAAACTCCATTGTGTGAGTTATTATACTAAAAAACTTACTTTCTGTAACCCTTTTCTTTTTCTATTCTTTTCTTGTATATAAAAGACATTAACAGTACAACCATCAAACAATTGTTTGTTTGGCTTTCTACAGACTTTTTTTCTATTTCTTTTTGCTGTATTCTAAATGTTTAACACAGGCTTTTCAGCCGTGTCTACATCTTCAGTTGACTGAACTAACACTTCTGCTTTCTGGATCTAATAATCACAACGTGGGCTGAAAGCAAATCTCAACCAGTAGGCCGGTTGACTGACCGACAGATGCTCAGAGACCTATGGCCAACCCCTTGAATTTGGTTAAGATTGAACAGATACCACAATCCAAAGAGGAAGATGCCGAAGTTTGAGGGGCCAAGGTGGAAGAGTTAGATCTGGTGCACGCTGACCAGAATAGGCCTGTGGAGTGGAAGTACTAAATATACAGTCCCATGCCCAGGATACCCCCCACCCCCCGGGGATAGAAAGAGGCTAAATAAATGACTATTAACACATACTTGGGAACGTGAAAAGCAGTTGTCAATGATGGGGTTGTTTCAAACTTGATATTTATAAATAAAATAAAAAAAAAGAAATAAAATAAAAAATAAGGGGTACTTCTCATAATGAGTCTTCTAAAATAAAAGTAAAACAAATCAATATTTTTCAATTCTAAAAAATTTTATGCTTAGAGGATATTTTTTTCTTTTACACATTTTAACCTTTTTCAGGTTATTTAAAGCCAGTAAATATTTTTTTTTTATATAAAAATTGTTTTGGAGATAATGGCTGAGATACAAATCATATTTAAGTGGAGTGATACATTCCCAAATTATTTGCATATAAGTAAATATAATAAATTTGAATGGGATTGGAACTTAGCTTTTATTTATTTACAAATTAACAAATTCATGAGACATTTTCTAATTGTGCTAAATAACAATTATCTCACAATTCCTAACAAGTTTCATGAAAGAAAACCTTGTGTGCACAATCACAGTTGTGTTTAATAACTCTAGACCCCCACTCTAAGATAGAAATAAATGCCAATTTATACATTTTGGTTTAAGTGACAATTTATCCCTCGTTAATGTCGGTTGTTAAGAGATATGATGAATTGTAAATAAACCCATTAAAAGTGGATCACCGGGATATAATTTCTATTTCTGATAAACACATTAAAAGTGGATCACTTGTTGAAAACATTTCTGATTGGTCCCTTTCTCTTGCAAGTGCAAGAAGACAAGAGTTTGCACCAAAAATTGGAATGTTCAATCTAATTCTACCACATGACTAACTTTGGAATATAAGAAAAATCCGCATACAGTAACAGCACTTTTATTACTTCAGAACAGGAAGCAGATGTCCATGCAATTGGCCATGTAATGAACAAAGAGAAACCTGCCCACTTCATTTGCCACACAGTGCAAAGCAGAATTCTTAGTGAATTCTGAACACTAAGAGAAGGTACCTTGAAACCTTATTGTATGACTTTTTGCATCTCACTCAGCAAAAATTGAGGAGATAGCTTATAAGTTGATTAACACCAACACATTATCAAACTTCATTATCAACGAACAAATCTTGCAAATAATTACAAGCAAACTCATTCTCAAACGTACGAATAATACCTTCAATATAAAAGACAAACAGGAAACCTTCGACAAACACAATATACAATCCGAAGTAAATAATTGTATATAAACTTTTTTCTCTATTTTTGATTGTTAAAAAATGTCAAAGTATGGTGAATATTTTTCAGAAATCATTTAAGAACATTTCCTTTTGAAAAATTTATTTGGATATGTTGTACAATAAAATGTGTTATTGTTTAAAAGTTGTTGAACACTCAAATGTTAACCTTGTGTATTACATGCAAAATAAAAATGTTTGTGGAGCAATTGAACAGATCTTACGAAAATACCTTTTGATATATCAGAACTTATTAAGCAACCTCAATTCTGCAACATAAAACATTTAGCTTATGGCAGCAAACACTTTCTCAAATTTATCCAAACCAGCAATTATAACAGAACAACATTGTTGGCAAATTTGATTGTTGACCAAAACAAAACCATTGCCTTGATCATTTCAGTTAAATGCCAGACATGATAAACACTTGGGGGATCATGTCTCTTTTGATCTATGACTGACTAAGCAGAAAATGTTCCCACAGTAGGTTGTCATTAGTTTATGTGGTAGATTGATTGCCAACCAAGGTTATAGAACCCAATCTGTCCTGTTATTTAACCTATAGTTGGAGGGAAGAGACAGATTAATACCGTTTCCAAGAGTACTTGCGCAACAAATTCAACTGGAATATCAAACCCAGTCACTTTCTCAAGTACTTTTGTCACCACTGCTTACATTTAACTTGTCAAAAAGGAATTTTCTAAATTCATTTTAATAAAGCAATCTAAATCTAAATGCATATATAGTATGACAATTATTGGTACAATCTTTGGAATCTCTGTATTACAGGATTCAAAATCCTGTATAGACGTTTCTATAGGCTTGGGTGGAAACTGATCTAGAAGAACAAATATTTCTTAAAGTTTTAGCTTCTTAAGAAACAAATTCTTGATTACTATAGTGAATAAATTTATTCTATCCAAAGAGTGTTTTTGTAGTGAATAAGAAATTAAGAATTAAAATCAATCTTCTTCACTTTTACAAAAATTCACAATGACATGTGAAATCCTGGTTTTTCCCCAAATAGAAAAAGGATTGACCATGCGCTTAAAGAAAAAGTCCAAACTAGATTTCGCAAGTAGGTGTTAAACTGATTTTTGACCAATGGGAGTGACTTGCAAGACCAAAAAGGACTTCGCAAGTAAGTGTGAAAAATCTAGATTACAATAAAAGGACTTGATCAGCCAGACTCAGATGGGAACAGCAAGAGACTCTGCCACTAGACATTCATCCTCTTGTGTGCTGATTTCCTTTACTTTTTCTCCATCCAAAGACATTCCTACCAAACAAACACATACCCATACTTTTTCAACAATTACTACTATGAACATTTTCTACAATTCTTGATACCCTTAACTCAATTTTATCATTGAACACGAACTCTACCCTTAACTTCTTAATGTTTCTAATTGCACATTAACTCCAACAACTTATGTTATTCATTTCTTTTAATAAATTACTATTTTAACATGAAAAATGTATATTTTATTCTTACACTATTCCACACAATTCTTCACATTCCAACCTGCCAATGAAAACCTGATAATTCTAATGATAATTCTGCATAAAACTTGTAAGCCGTAGGGAGTTCGGTTATGTATGACACAAGGCTGAATCAAAGAACATGCACCCTATGTCTTCACTGATGACCCCCGACAGTTGAAAAGAACGCGCAACACGCACCCTACATCTTCACTGACGCAGCCCACTTTACTGACAACGCAGAAAAAAAAGGTCTAATGGAAAAATGAATTTTTCATTGACAACCTCTAAACGTCCAAGGAACACGCACACATCTACATTTTAAAGAAATTATGTATAGTAATGTTAATCTTTCAAAATACAGTAGTTAAAATTCAATTACTTTTAAATTTCAATTACTCTCAAGAAACATTTCTGCTTTTAATTACATAGTTTAAACTCAAGACTTAACCCAGGATTTAGTTTGCAAGATTTTTGCAAGTTTGATCAGGAAAACTAATAAAGTAGTTGAGCTTATATTCAGATCAGTGTTACAAGCATCTGATGGAAAAAAAAAAAAAAAAAATTCTCTTACCTCACCAGTCTCCATATATTCATCTTCAGTCAGTCGACTAACAACTACTGCAGGTTTGTTTTCTTTCTCAGTATCAGATCTGTTTGATAAAACAGAAACTGACCTCTTTACCAGATGTTGAGGTGAAGTTTCTGAAGATGTTGAGGACCGTTTTCTACTGAATAACATAAAAAAAAAGTTTCAGTAAAGAGAATACAGCTGTGTATACTGCAAAGCTGCTATCTTTCATTTTATATACATAATGTTCCAAATAAAGTTAAATTTAAATACTTAAAATTTAGAACAGTATTTCAAAATTAAAGAATATTTAAAAAATAAATAATTCAGTCACATTATTTTTTCACTTCATCTTTTCTTTTAGTAAAAAACATTTCCTCCTGGCATGAGTTTAAACTCATTTTTTTCATATATGTAAACTATAATTGTAATTTTCTAAGGTAAGAATTTCATGGTAATATATTTGAAAGTTTCTGAAATCCAGAAAATATGAAGAGAGAGAAAAAAAAAAGTATCAGCTTAAATTGATAACAGGAGGATATAGATTAAACTTTATTACTCTCCTTCCAAAAGTATTTAAATTTATATTTGCATCAAAGTTTGTAGAAAGGTTAATAGGTTTATAGCTAGTCTTATCTTATTGTTGCTTATAAACTTTCTAGGTCAAATACTCTCCAACCTTTTAAGTATCACCATGAAGTAAGAATAAAAAATTTGATCATGCATCTGACATCTCAAGAAATTAAAAAAAAAAAAAAAATAGACAGTGCCTTAAGCAATTGTTTTTAAGATACATCAAAATTTATTTTATTATTCACCCACAAATTTAATGGTCAGGACTATTCAACCTGAAAAACAGTGATAAGGAAAAAAAACTTGGCCAAATGTAAAAAAAAAAAAAATTAAAAAAAATGTAAAGTAAACAATAAATAAATTTAATTAAAAATGATGGTTTAAAAAATTTGATTCCTCTATACATTTCAATCAATAAACTCATCAGTTAAGGTCTACAAATCATGTTAGTTTAAGAATCATTAATTTCGTCAAGATAAATACGCTATCATTGAAAGGATTTTAGTGATGCATATATATATATATATATATATATATATATATATATAGATAACAAATTTCAAATCATCTCATCTGGGGAATAGTCTATTTTGGCAGATGAAGATTTTAGTTTTCTGTCTTGTCAATCCTGGTGTGGACAAAGAGACAACTGATGTCGCTTGCTAAAATAGACTATTCCTCAGATGAGGTGATTCAAATTTTGTTTAATAAATATTTGCTCTGTAATTAAATACATTGTGCTATTTTTGTGAATCATTTTCAATATTTTATAATTTCTAATATTATATTACTAAGATCCACTTGGATTAGTTACCAAGAAAAAAGTTTCTTACCACAAACTGTTTATCATTATATATAAGCTCATTTCCTTCAACCCATTTCCAAAAATCTAATCAATTTTTTTATTTATTTTTGGGAGATAAATATATATATATATATATATATAGCTTTATTTACCACCTGAGGATTGTGCAACAATAACATTAACCATTCTGATGTACACATTAAATTTTTAGTTGTAAACAGCAATAAAATTTAAGTACTGTTTTTCAATACATATTTTATGTTTGCTCTATTCTTCTATTTATTTAATATGCTTTACATTGAGCATTGTCTGTAGTATCTCTCTCTCTCTCTCTATATATATATATATATATATATATATATATATATATATATATGTTTGTGTATACTTTGGGACTTTTTCAGCGACAAGAATTTTTCCAGTCACCAACATTGTCTATGTATTTTCATTAACAATGAGCAAGTGTCTGGATGATGTGCTTGTCAAAATTGGATGAGAGTTCATCATACACTAGTTTTTCGTGAGATGTTCAACACAGCTCTAAGCAGGTGGGTGTGTTCTATTCAGCTTTGATTCTATGGTCTTAGGGACTATGCTATTTCATCTTACAAAATTATAGATTAAACATGACAAGCACCAGCACCCATCAGCAGGCAGGCAGGTCAGGTTTAAGGTTCTAAGTTCTAGTGGATTAAAGTGTTGGTTTTTGAAGTTGGTGACAATTGTGAGTTCTATCTTTAAGCCAAGCAGTATGTACTTGGATCTAGTTGAAATAGGGCACACAATAACTGAGCAGTACTAACAGCTAAACGAGATATCCCAAGACATAAGTATTAGAAGGATGAACAGTTTATTGCCATAAATTAAATAAACGGTTCAGTTTGTAATTCACTGTAGATTACCCAGATGTTTATTTTTTTAATCATATCACCCCGAGCAAGGCGGTAACACCACTGATGTGCAGGGGGCTACGTAAGAGTGAAAAGATTTGGAAAAGAGAAAACCGGAAACCACATCCTAAACAGGGAACAAGGGATGAGCCTCTACACCTGTACAATAGACGTGGGTGAAGTGTGAACCGGGCGATACCCCCCTAATTAAGGCTGGAGAGTACAACAAACAAAACACTGTGATAACAACAACAAAGATTAGAATAGTTCAAATGCACATAGTATAAATATAGATTAAACAGTGTTAAAAAAGAAATTGCATTTAAGTTCACTTAACAGATTTCATTTCCAGATGAAATGTACTGTTTTTTTTGGGGGGAGGGTGTATGTCTTTATCTACAGAATTTTTCTAAATTCTGAAAGGATACAAGCTGTCTTAAGAAGGTTTATTTAAGGTGTTCATAGAACCCTGTTGTTTAAAACTGATGAATGTAGTCTTTCCAGTATTGATATTGCTGTGGGAATTATCCTATTATTAACAGAAATATTTACAAGGTGATTAACTACATTTAAACAAAAGACACTTGGTCATCATGCCTGAAAGTCACAGGTAATGCTACTGTCTAAAGTTCTAAAAGTTGTAGAAAGCAAGTTTGAAGAGAGGGGCAAATCATGTGAGTTGAGATACAACCAGTAAATAAAAAAAAAAAAAAAAAAAAAAATCAAACAATATTTTGTGTTTTAAACAGAAAACAATTTTATAACAAGCAAATAATGAGAAATGTACAGCAAACATGGACTACTTTCACTCTTAAGCAATGCTTATCATTTTAAAAAGCGATATTTAGAATTGTCATAAAACTTATGAAAATAATTTTATACATATTTTTCCATTTTTGAGAATTTACAATAAAAATATTAAACACTATTTGATTGTTTATAAG
The DNA here is from genome assembly GCA_037127315.1 of Ascarosepion bandense. Lineage (NCBI taxonomy): Eukaryota > Metazoa > Mollusca > Cephalopoda > Sepiida > Sepiidae > Ascarosepion > Ascarosepion bandense. The sequence goes on along the minus strand of JBBBDQ010030258.1, from coordinate 3,753,149 downwards.
AATAATTTTATATTTACAACAGTCTAAAAACTAATACAATCAAAACTAATGCAATATTTATCATTTACTAATTTATAAAGATTATAAGTAAATGTGAAAATTTTTATTAAATTTATCAACATTTACTAAATTATTAAAATGTGTGAACCATTATTGAAGAGTCAAGGTAGTTAATAAAAGCAGTGTCATAAGAAAAACCATCTTTTTGACACACTGTCTTATTGTGGACATGTTTATCCAGGTTTGCTAAATATACAAATTTATTTGGTGTAACAGATGTTAAATGTCTATACTTAAAATGTACACTAGTCTGACTTTTTCCAGGACATTGAAATATGTTATGGTTGTGAAAGCTGTATTTTGAGAAATGTTCATTTGACATCTTCCTAGATTGGCAAGCTTATAAGAAAAAAAAGAAAAGGGAATGTCTTGCAACCAATGTCCAGAAAGAGAGAGGAAAAAGTGAAAGAGGATCATTGAGCCCCCTTTTTGAGGTAACCTAATATCATTATTTTCGGACACATGACATGCAGATTTTAACTTCTGCTAGACTCTACAACAAAGACCAATATTCTGAGCAGTAGAACAGACTGCTCAAGAAAACAGTTTTGCTGCATTGGCTATGTCATCAGCAATTAGGGCCAAGTCATCTACATCAGTGATCTTTTTAACTAGGTAGCTAAAAGACCACCTTTTCGAAGAGTAATTCCTAATTTATTGACTTTGTCAAGAGAGGTTCAGAGTGTATAGTCTAATCTAATCTAAATCTAAACTTATTTATAAATGGAACTTTGTGTGTGTGTGTGTGTTACCTATAGACTCCAAAACGGCTGAACTGATTTTCTTGAAAATTTTCACAGTTGTACTATAAGTATCTGAGAGTGTTCTAAGCTAGGTTTTGTGTCAAGGTACCCCCGATAAATAAAAAAAAACAAAAAAAAAAAAAACACATAAAAATCATTTATAATCTATAAAAACCATTACCAAAAATAACTTACATGGATGACCCATGCTTTTCAGGTGATCCAGCATTAACGAAATTTGTTGGGAGAAAAGCATCATTTTCAGATCCTATTCTTTGGCGTTCGTACACCTCATCTAGAGAAACAAACATGCAACATTGAAACAAATTATTAGTGGGTCAGTTTTACATCTAATTTCCTGCTAAATTGCATCCAGTTCAGCTGTTTTTATAAGGTTGTATATATAATACATTAGTTGAGATAAATTAAATTTGTTAATAACTTCATTCCATCAACATCTTGAATTTGAGGTTAGCAGAATCCTGTTTCATAATCTTTAAGAAAACTGCTTCAATGATAGGATATCTTCCTAAAAGTGAATATAAATTGATAAACAGTTCTGTGAAATAGTTATACAAGCAACTAATTTTTCTAGCCCCAGTGTAAGATGATATTTTCATTCACAAAAATGTTGACCATTTGAAACCATCTATTTTTATTTTTGATCAGCTTTTGCTTGAAAGTGAATATAACAAACCTAAACTCAGCTCTCCAATTTCCAATTCCAAGCCATTATCCATTACAAGACCAACACAACCAAGCTTACAACTTGGTATTCCCAAGTGGTCACCTACATAGATATCGACTAGGTTTGATGTTGCTTAACTTTGGTGACTGTATGAGAACCAGCATTTCAATAGGATACAGACATAAGCCAAAATAGGAAGAATACCCACCAAACAACTATATTCATTTTTTTTTAAACCATCTACTCTTTGTTGTTGATCATTTTTACCCAATGAACTTTTTAACCTTCAAATGGCTTTTATATATTTCTTTTATATATTGTAACCCTTTCTGTTTAAAATAAATACAGTCAGTTTAAACTGAAGCCATAAGGTAATATATAGCTTAAGTGTTCCTACACTGTACAGTCATATTTTTGATTGAGATTAAACAAAATCAAACAACTTTATGATATATAAAATAGAAAATCCTGATTTTTATTATTATTTCCTATTTATTTATTTTCTGTCCTTGCATTCAATAGTAAAAAAAATTTACTGTTTAAAAAAATAATTACTAAATACAATTTTAGTAATTAATTTTTTAAACAGTAAATTTTTACTACTTTAATTTTTAACTACTTGCATTAAAAGGTAAAATTTAATAGTTAAATTTTCTTAAGTTCAACAAAAAAGCTGATGTGACAAAAGGACAACAAAAGACTGCATTAACCTTTGTCAGTATAAGAATTCATGGGACTCTTTGAAATTCTGAAATACATCTTTTCAGTTTAGGAATAAAACGTAATTCTTGTTTGCATCCATGCTTCTATGGGCCAAATGCCAATTGGTGTCAAAAACATTTTGGATAATCTCTTAAGTAGGATCATCCATAGTGTAGGAATTTCTCTTTCTTTGTATCTGGGACGTCTCTTTATCTGGCGGTGAGACGCTGCCAAGTAAGCAGCTACTTCAGTGTACACAGGCCATCATCAGGGATGAAGTAGAACGTGGGGAGCCTGTTGAGATGACTGCACAGTCGGCCTAGAGTGGCCACAGAGATCCCGGGCTGGACCCACATTCCAAAGGGAATTGCTTCTATTGTGGGCAGAGTGGTCACATTGCCAAGGATTGCAAAGATGGGGGCACATACACTGCTTCTGGTGTGGCAGGATTGGACACATGGCCTCAAGCTGTCTGGAACAAGACATCAGCACTGCTCTTTTCCCTAGACAATATGTAAATAAGGTGCAATCAATTATCTGAGTGCATGTCAACCAAACACCTTGTTCAATGCTGCTTGATTTCAGCTTTTCCTGTACCATAGTGAGTGCACCTGGAGCAGGAGAAGTGTTAAAATAATGATAAATGGCAAAACACAGGTGTGCTGTGGAGTAGGGTTAGTGAGGATTTGTGCAGACTGTGGTGCATCTGCTGAGATCAACATGCTCCTTCATAGATCTGCATGATGGCTGCCACACATAGTTGTAGAAATCTTTTTTTGTTTGTTTTACATAGTATCTGCACCCCATACCTCACAATCTTTGGATAGTTTCATGTTTTGAATTCTGAGCTGTCCTTTTAAATTGGTTGCCAGATATGGCCAGAAAGTCCAGTTCACCCTGCTATTTAACCCATATCTGGGAGAAGGAAATTTTTTTATTCAAATGAGTAGAAATTTTACACTTATTTACAGTTCTTTAAAATTGTTTTTAGTTTTGAAAAAAATGTTCTAATTAGAAATATTCTGTTTTACCAATTTTAAAGTAGAATTCTGAATGAAATAGGGAGAAATCAATTGATTTGCTTTTTTACAGCTTAACCTTTTGCAGGTTATTCAAAACCAGAAAAAAGTTTTGATGATTTCCTGATTAAAGTCTTAATTAACCCATAGCTGGAGAGAGAGGAGGTGGATTCATACCCTTACTAATGGTATTTGGATGTAAGTGAATATAACGAACCTAAACTCAGCCCAATTTCCAATTCCAACCTCTTATCTATTACACTATAACATGATCCCCTGGCAAGTCATTCCTTCCTAATCTTCAACCAATCTGCCCACACTGTGTTTGTTTGATCTCGAACCAGCCAAAGTAGGATTGCTTGTTATCACCTGGCTAGGTTAGTCTGGACATGCAAGAGGTTGGGTATATAGTTAAGACAAGATTTATGCAATAGCTTATAGGTGACAAATGGAATATAATCAGTAGAACACTGCAACACCACAGGGGTAGTTTTTTTTATATATATATTGATTATATACACAATTATAAGCATGTTAAAGCTGTTGATGCACAACAGGTTGCCGGTATTTTAATAATACATTCAGTAACAATGTTCTCAGAGATGGTTTGCTCAGTCATCTCTAGCAGCATGCCAATTTCAGTTTGACAATCTTATTCAAATCATGTTAATTTCGTTTTCCACCTTGGTCTTATTGAAAAGGCACAAAACCAGGGTGGTAAAAGTAGCTAGGGAGTTCAATTTTCCTCACTGTATAGTTCTTACCAGCTCGAAATGAAAACAATATCAGTTATCCATTTCAATTGAGTCTCCATCTCCTTTAGTGATGAAGAGGAGAACTCACTCCCTCTTACTGCTTGCCTCCAATATCTCAGGTAGCCCAAGACAGAAAATTTTCAGAGTCCAATTTTGACTTAGGGTCAACAATTTGTCAAGACAGGATGACAATATTATGTCTATACTTCTTTTACATATATTCAATCAGTTTGGTTGCTTTTATCAACAAAAATAATTGTATTCTCCAATTTCATCATCGGTACATCCAAGCTTCCAACTTGGTATTCCCAAGTAATCACCCATGCAGGTACTGACTAGGCTTAATGTTGCTTAACTCTAGTTGTTGTATGAGAACCAGCATTTCAACAGGATATAGCCATAAGCCGAAATAGGAAGAATACCCACTATTACAATACCCACCAAACAACTATATGTATTTTCTAAACCCACCCTAACTCCCAGTCAGGCCATTTAAAATATACTAGTTGAAGTAACAGAGTCAAGCATAGAATAACAAAAATGCAGAAAAGGTAGAATTTCCCATTTTATTCATAATTTGAAAAGATCATCTGTGGAATTCCCATACATCTAATAGATAATTTATAATTTATAGAAAGTAATGCACTTACCATCAGAGTTTTCCTCATCTGATTGCCTATCAGTTTCTTGCGATTTGTAAGTTTTCAGGAACTGAGAAAAAATGGGATTGCTTGCAAGCAATTCCTCATAAGTTCCAATTCCTGATATTTTTCCATTTGAAAGTACAATGATGGAATCCACAGAAGGTAGCCAATGAATGCCATGAGTAACAAGTACACGTGTCTGAAAAAAAAAAAAAAAATTTTTTTATTCATGATAATGAACACTATTATACAAAATAACAGAGTCATTACTTTGTCCTCTAATAAATTGCTAACACTGAAAGGAAAAAATTATTTTAAAACTATTCCACATAAATTCTTCATATAAATATCTTCAATTGTTTTTTTTTTTTTTAAGAATGAATAAAAGCTAAATTGTTAAGCCTTTAGAGACTTATTGGCAATAGGATAGCATTAGGTCTGGTTTAAATGGTATACAACTAAGAAAAGTGAAAAAAGGGCTTCGTCATAATATGACAAATTTCAGCTCAAATAAGTGGGTTTCAAGATTAAGAGATTGAATTTAATTTGGAGAAGTCCAGTCAAATTTTAATTGTGTTAATAGACTTTCACAGGTGATTGCTTCCAGGGGAAAAAATTTTTCTTAGTTGAAAGCCCTTCTGTTAAATAACTACCTAAAATCACATTTAGGGAATTATCAAAACCCAAAATCTATTTCAAGAAGTCTTATTTTGGAGAGACACTTGTGAACAAGGAAAACCTTGTAGAAATGAATAACTTGATTTTGCTAATACATACTCTTGTCAAATTTGAGAAAGATCTATTATAAAAAATAAAAAAAAGGAAAGAAAATGTGTAGTTATTTTGAGTTGTGAAGTATGTGGCGATTTAACTTTGAGAAAAATGCCAGTTGCTGTTTCAAATTGGTTGAGAGAGAGAGAGAGAGAGAGAGAGACACAGAGATGTACTATTGATTCACCAATCATGTGAATAGATTGAAATAAACACAGATCCTCCCTTGTTTTCTCTCAAGATATGTGGTAAAACTGTAAGAATTTTACTGTATTGAAATGCTGAGAGGAAAAGAAATATCTAAATAGTTTTTTATAAATGACAAATAGATATACTTTTTTTTTTGTTCAATCATTTTGTGGTCTTCTCTAACCCAGAATATTAGTTCTAATTAATTGGGCAATATTAACTGCTATGACAAAAGACCTTTTAAGAATCAAAGTAACACGAGCTTGGGAGGACTTCCAACCAGGGATAATGTTCCTGGAGTGAATGGTGCCCAAGTTAATGACCTCTTTAGACCATAAACAATCCTTAAAAGCTAATACTAGTAGAGAGTGAAGTGAAGATAAGTGCCTTATTTGTTAGAATTTTAACTAGATTTTTTGACTCTTGGATATCACTTACTGCATTTCAGTTATTTGTGGTCTCAAGAATGGTTGCATCACAATATATTGTTAGCATTTTCTTTCTATTCAATACTTCTCTTTTCTATTAGGGATACTATTTTCAATCAAACTTGTCTCACTGCAACTGTTATAGTTTGATGAAACAAACTGGCTAAGATTAAACAAGTCATTAGATGAAAAATTCAAGAAATAAATCAATATTAATTTTTCTGATCAAATACTGGTTGTTTGAATGTGCATTGTGGTGCTGAGGATATTGGCTTGGAACGAGAAATCAGAGAGCTGAGTTTGAATTCCAATCAAATTCATTGCATTCACTTACATGCAGAAAGGTATTAATCTGTCACTTCTCCCTCCAACTATGGGTTAAATATACTCTTTGGTAGAAGGCTTCTTGTTACTAACTTTCATTTTAAGACATAGGAACTCACTAGTTTGTCTGACAGGCAGGAACTTGAATTTCCCTTTCAATCGCATTATTTTTATCATATTTTAGCTGTTATACCCTCCAGCTTTCTTTAGCTGTATATCAATCTGGGTAACCTACAGGGAATTCTGAACTGAATCTTTTATTTAATCTATGGGGGAGGGGGGTTAGACTGCTCTAGTTTCACTGTTCATGTTTAGGGATATCATCTAGTCTAGGTACCTCCAGTCAAATCGATAACAAAAACAGCATAGTATGAATAAAAAAAGGTCCCAAACTTAATAAAACAAACTTTTTCCTTCAAAATGTTTATGTTATTATTAAGAGGAAAGATTAAAGTAATTTTTAAAAAATTTTTTAATCCGTTCTAACATTTTCAAAATTTTGTCAGAAAGTTTTGTTTTGGTTTGGTTTGAGTTAGCAGCTAAAGAAATGTTACTACTGTTTACAATGGAAATGTAATGATTGTATTACCCACTTTTTTTCGGTAACAAACACATTAATTTGGAAATTCTCGCAAAAATCAAGTAATTGTCAGATTTTAATGAAACTTTCAGTACTCAAATAAATAAATAAATGAAATTACTTTTGAAATTATTTTTTAAAAATCTCAAAATAATTTTTTACCTCTGTTACCCCCCACCCTCCATGTAAATCCATGAATCTTAATAAATTTTATACTAATGGCTAACTTTTGTTTTATTAGTTCAATGCAGGACTCATTGAGGAATATAAATCATCTATTTTTTTTAAAGTTTGCAATCATTATCCAAAAATCTACTCTAAAGAGTAAATAAAAAATGCAATAAAACTGATATAATTTAATTTGATAAGCTTTTAATTGCTGGAATAAATAATTACTATTAAAGATATTATGCTCTAAAAAAACTTTGATTAATAATAAAATTTTAAAAGAATTGTTTCCATTTTTTCTTTTTTTATTATTATTAAATAATTTAATAATATATAAAGTTTTAAAAATATTTTTAAAATCTTCAAAGAACTGATTGTGAGTAGACATTTTAGTTAAAAATTGATGATTATATTATCTAAAATTGAAAAGTTTAATAAAAATTGTTCCGCAGAAACATTTTAAATTAATTAAAAAAAAAAATTTTTGTGTGTAAATATGTTCATTTTGATTAAGTATGATGTTCCATAGGAGTCATAACATGTTTCCATAAAAATTCAATTCGATATTTTTACCATAAACTTAATGATAACTTATTTATTAATAACAAAACATAACTTAGTTCAGTTATTTTGATTTCATTCTTTCTTATCAAATTGAAATTATTTAAAAAAAAAAAAAAAATTAAAATTTTTGAATTTTTATTTATTCAGAAAGCATAGTCTGGCTAAAAATCTAAACTAAAATTCTATAAAATATTATATAATTGCTGAAAATATTAAGTTAAATTTTTAATTTTACTATTTAATTAAAAACCAAAAAAAAAAAAATTAAAATTTTATGTTTTAAACTAATTGAAATTTTGGCACATTTGGTCGTCACCCTTTTAGTGTTCTTGACAAATTCCAGGTGTCATATCTTTCATCACTCTGATAACGCAGATAAGTTTTTTTATTGTAAATTTCTGGCAGTAAGCAATTATTACTGAATTGAAATCAAATAAAGGTAAGTTTGAATTTTAAAAACTTGACTTAAATTATGTGTCAGCGAGGTATATTTTATTTTTGTAAGATTTTTAAAACAAATTTGGCTACTGTTTACATACTGTTTACGTAATGGGCCGATCAATCAAAAATGGTGGGAAATTTAAATTTTATTTTTTCAATTCAGAAAAAAATTAGATTAAAATCAATATAATTTCAGTTTAAAATACACCAGTGTATTTTTCTTTCTGGAATTAAAATTTAATCTCTTGGCTTTCAATTAAAGCTAATTTTAAAGCTTGAAGATAACTTATTTTTAAAATTTCATTTTAAATATCAAAAATAGGTGGAGGTACCTACTAGTCAGTCAGTTAAGTGCCATACATGATACACACTTTGGATGATCATGTCTCTTAAGACATGACTGACTGGACAGAAGATTATCCCGCAGTAGGTTGCTATTGCTTTCTACAGTAGACTGGTTGCCAGCCAAGGCTACAGAACCCAATCCGTTCTATTATTTAGCTCACAACTGGAGAGAAGAAACGGATTAATACCTTTCCCAAGGGTATTTGTGTGTAAGTGAATGCAAGGAATTCAATTGGAATTTGAACTTGGCACCCTGATTTGTCACTCAGAGTCGATATCCACTGCACCACAACGCAAATCCATATCATCTAGTACTTATTTTTATTTAGTTTGTTTGCTCATTTCTACTGAGTACAAGTACACACTGCCCAACCACTGGGTCACCAAATTCACAAACCAACACTTTTACTCACTAGGCCCATAGAACACTTTGTTGGGGGTAAACTTAGACACTTAACCCTAACCTTCACTGCTGATTAGGCTGCTGTTACTGCTTGCTATCAGGTTTTGACTGCCACTTCTGCTTATGTTTTTGACTGCTGCTGAAGTTGAAGACATACTGACATTTGTCTTACAATAGGAGAGCCACCAATAAAGTATCTATTCTGGTAAGTTCTGAGAGCAAATGGCCTCTCAAATTAATCTTGGCTAACTCTTGGAGTTTCAAACTTTGGTAAAAAAAAATTTAGCATAATTTTGGAGAATAGCATTCTATGAAAACATTTCTCTAGGCCATAAGTCTTGTCAATATTTTCCCCTGGTTAAATTCTTAATTACACAATTTCTGATTTTACCAAATTTAATTGGAGGTCACTTTCTCTGAACTATACATTCACACCACATTTTATAGCTTCAACATTTTCTTTAAAGATTTTAACTTTCTTCCATCAATTATTTCTTACTTTCATGAATTTTTTCATTAACGAATAGTTTTCTTCTCATGGCGCCAAGCAAGTTAAAAGGGACACTATGTACTCTATAAGGTACATAACAATTATAACAGCATAAGATGTATTATATTAGAATAAAAATACATGAAAATTGACCTTGCCTTGTTTTTTAATAGTCCCTGATTGCTAATAACATTTCCAAATATGTGTTTGCCAACATGAGAATCAACAGCACTGAGTGGGTCATCCAGCAGATAGATATCAGCATCATAATATACAGCTCTGGCAAGAGAAACCCTTTGTTTTTGGCCACCACTAAGATTGATACCCTGTTATTGAAAAGAAATTTTATGAGATGAAATATATTAATACATATACCAAAAATAGAAAACCACAATTTTATATTTTAATTAAAATGTTTATGATAATGATATTCATTTTATAATTTATATATAGCCATATCATTAATATACCAAATCTTAACATATTGCTATATTCTTTAGCTCATCAAATGCCAATCAGCTGTCATCTTGAATGCTTAAAGTTAAAACTAATCATATTAATTGTAGTAGCATTTGTATTTCATTTGATGAAACATTGGCAACTTTTGCTGCTGAGGTTCCACTTACCCTCCTCACCAGACTAGGGTCTGGTGGGGAAGCCAGTTTAATCTCTTATAGAGATTATATAAATTTTACAAATATCTTCAAAAAAGGGATAAAAAAAAATCTGTTTGTATTTGATTCATAAAAAATATTTTGCGAAGTTTGTAGTAAGATGGTATTGAATCAGCAAGTTCCAATTATATTGTCTATAGCTTCAACATTGTATATCTTTTCAGATAACTGACCACTCCCATGTATTTTTTGCAGGCCTGAGATTTAATACTTTCTTTTTTCATTTCTATAGCAATTTCATATATATATATATATATATATATATATATATATATATATAGTCATCCGCAGACAGATCTGTTTCACAGCAAATCAGTCTGGTTAGACAAATGATTGCTTTTTACCCAGGATTGAAACCTGACCAAAATGGTGTTAGTTGGCGATTCTACCTCTGAGCTATAAGTGCTTGGTAAAAGGAGGCAGACCTTTAGCATATATATATATATATATATATATATATATATATATATAATTTTCACTTTGCAGAAGACCATCTCCTCACTTGGTAACTTTTTTTGTGTTTTTTTTATTCCGAATTTCATTTCAATCATTACAACTAATGCTGTGGGCCTGTAAGTGATTCTTAAGACCAGCTTCAATTTTTACAACCTTTCTTAAGTCCATGGCAAATGTTGAGTTTGTGTTACCCATTTTGGAAACTTGCCTGCCTTTGTGTATAATCATGTAATGTTTGAGTCCTGCAATAGACTTAGAAACCTTACCACAAAACTTGTACAAGTAACCTGCAGGTCTTTCTGGTAGGGTTGCATTCACAGGAGTTTGCACTTGGCCTCTGTATTGTGATCTCATGTGACTGGCTAAACCAGCTGTTGAAAGAATGACTTTTCCACAAATACTGAAAATTTGTTGATGTCCTAATAGTTCTGGGAGGGATTCTTCCAAATGGAGTGCTTTTTGTTAGAATGCTCAATTCTCTTCTGCTTAAAGTTCTTGCAGCATTCTCAAAATCAACCTTCTCCAGCCAGGTCTACCTCCAGCAAGAGTTTCCCAGTCTTCAACATTAGTGACAAGAGTCTTTAGGTAACATTTAACTATACCCTTGAAACGTTTTTTGAACAGGTCAATTACCTTCTAACAGCTAATCATAGAAAAGTGTTATGTAATTGGCTATCATATATAATTCAACTAAGATCACTATCAGTAATCTGAAATGTACTTTTTGCTATTTCTATTAATATCATTACAATATTATAATGTCAAGCAAGATTCAATGTTTTTTTTTGTTTTTCTAAATTTGACTTCAAAATGTTTCATTGTTAGATGAAATATTGCTCTGCACAAATAGATTGAAAAAAGTTTAGTCTTTTTTTATAAAACTCAGATTAGCAAATCAAACTTAATTACTGAAGAACTCACCTTTTCTCCTATTTCGGTTTGGTCTCCACCATCAAGGAGTTCAAGGTCCGACTTCAAAGCACAAGCGTCAATAATAGCATTGTATGAAGTTGGGTCCTCATATTTGCCAAAGAGGATGTTATTTTTCAGAGTAGCATTCTGAATCCAAGCTTCTTGAGGTACATAGGCAACAGAACCCTAAATCCAAATAAAGTTATTTTAACAACTTTTCTCTTAGTTACATGACAAAATTTCAAATAGGTCTGCATTTTAATTCATCAGATTCTTTAACAAAGAATTATTTTTGTAACTATTTCTGCTCGCTGTATGAGATTTTTATTTAAATGTAAATGTGCAATATCATATTTGTAAATACTTCATTGGCCAATCCAGGACAGTCATTCTTCATAATCTAGAAATTTTCTTTAGTCATTATCCAAATGACAATTGCATTTTTTTACCCTCCACACCATTACCAAGATGCAGGCATTTCTCAACCCCAAAGACTTAACTACTCAATTGTGTAACAGAGAAATAAATTTTAGAACCAGTAATTTCATTTGATTCCATAAAGGAGAAAAATCTTTTGAGAGAAAACAAAAAAATATTTTTAGCTTAAAGTACTTTTTAACAATTTACAGCCCCTCAAAAACTGACAATGTTAACAAAACATGGAAAAAGCAACTTTCTCACCTGCATATTAACAGTTCCACAAGATTTGTTCATTTCTCCCAAAATGGCAGAAATTAGGGAGGATTTACCACAACCTACTGAGCCAACAACTGCAATGAGTCCTCCTTTAGGGATTTCAAGTGAAATGCTTAAAAATAAATAAATAAATATATAAAAACCCATAAAAGCTGAATATTTAAAACATTTGAAAATTTTAGCCATAGTTTTTTAAAATTTTAGTTGTATTGTTATAACTTTCTAAAATTCTTTAATATATTTAAACATAATTGAATAATTATTCAGCTGAAAGACATGGTTATTCCTGCAATTTCAATATTATTTTATGAAAAATAATCTTGTACTTTAAAAACCAAGAAATTAAAAAAATAAAAGATATTCTCTTTAACAATAGAACTAGAACAATCTTAAATTTTCTGGTTCTACCAAGATTTATTATTGGTGGGCACAGTCTTAGTCAAGATATGCAGTTACTACAGGAGTGCCTAGACAAAGTAAAGAAAGCAAAAAAGAACAAAAAAAAAACTATCAATTGTAAGACAATAGAATATATGGTTTTTAGCAAGCACAGCCCAAGATGCAAGCTGCAAATTGGAGATGTCAAAATCAATCAAGTATCTGGGAAGTGTTATAATGGACAATGGAAGATGCTACACAGAAAACTGAAGGCACATTAGAGTAGCAAAACGCTGCCTTTGAGAAACTAAAATTATTAAAAAGAAAATTTCATTAGAAGTAAAGAAAAGAGTACTGAACTGCCATGTAAAATTAACCTATCCTCCTGCATGACAGTCAATGCTGGAAAATTTTCTTGCAGATGAAGAGGAGACTTGCGACAACAGAGTTGTGGTTATACAGCAGGATGTTGGGAACAACATGGATGGAAAATGTAATCAATGTTTTTAAGGAAAATGCAAATGAAAAGAGCAAAGAGGGTTTCAGGGAATGGCAAGTAACCTACCTAAAGAGTTTGTGTAAGTAGATAGAACTGAGAAGGATAGTAAGTAGACAAATATTGCTTATAGCTACAAAGAATAGGAAGTTATGGAGAGCCATAATCACCAACATACTAAGAGTGCACTGCATATAAAAAAATACTTGACACATTTAAAGTGAAAACTATTGTTGTCTTAAACAGTAATTTCTTGGTTTTCTTTGCCTCATTAGTAAAAGACATTTAAAACAAATTAATCTTCTTGAAAAGCTACTGAATTGCTGAAGAGAACAAGAAACAAAAGGAGTCTTTCAATTTCAGAGTTATTTGGATCAAAATACTACTTTTAAAATAGCCATATCCATATTAAACAAGTTTTAAAAAACATAAAAAGTATTTGATTAGATAAAACAATGAGAAGCCTATTATTTAAATGTTTACTTTTAAGTTGGAACCCAAACAAGTTAATTAAAAATTCATTTTTTTTTTCAAAGTACGATGGTCAATTTTTAAGGTGAGAAATTTTAATAAGTCAATCAGTTAAACTTATACAACCCCTCGTACTTGTTTATAGTTATTAACTTGGAACAGTCTTCAAACTGTATTTGTAAATACACTTCAGACAGATCCCATTTTGAAGAAATTTTTTCACTGTTTAACTTAGCAGAAATTTCCTTTGGACTTAACAATTGGTAGTTATGGGGTTTTAAACATTTGCTTAACCCTGTTGAAAAATTAGCACAAACAAGAATTATTATTTTTCTTTACATACACTGATAGAGCTACCCATTTTGAATGATTAATCTTTTCAATTACACCTATTTTTTCAAGTCTGTATAATTCTTCATTGACTTGCTCCAGTGCTACAAACGGCACACTATTTTGGTTTAAATACTGTCATTGAACCTTTTCTTGAAATTTCACTTTGAATTTGGAACACTGATTCAACTCATTCATCAGAACATCCAGAAAACATTTTCAATTCTTCCTTTAAAGCTTGCCCACTTATATTTTTGCAATAAACATTTATAAGTAAATCTCACAGTTCAAATAATTCTATCCAGTCATTACTGAATAAGTTTGTAGTATTTTTAATACATAAGCCTTAGATTTTACACACTTGTTACAGAATAAGACATTACAAGTCATTTTGCCAATAAAAATTTATCAGAGACATTACTTATGACTTTGGAAGTCCTTTTTAATATAGGACTTCTAATTTCATTCTAAGTGGCTTCAATTATTGTGATATTACTACCAGTATATAGTTGCATTTTCACATTCAAATTTTGAATTTTCACATTCACAAATTTTCTTGTTTTCTGTGATTTTTTCCATTGCAATGCTGTGTATAATTTTTTTTTTTATGAGAACTTTTTCCTGTTTTAGTTTTACAGTGTGACTATGTCCTATTTTACCACACTTGTATCATTTTGAATTCTTAAATGGACACTCATCTTTGAGATGCATTTTTCCACGTCTGAAACAAGGCTTTTTGTACATTTTTCTTTCACTTGTACATATGCACATTCTTTTTCCTGAATTTTTTTGGCATCATGTCTTATATTTAGGATTTGCTGTCATTCATCAAATACTTCCTGTAGTGTAAGTTTATTATTGTTCAAGTTACATTGGAATTCTTGTCCATATTTCTATGTCTTTTTTTTGCCATTAACCCTTGAAGGAAAATTTAACTTTAAACATATCCAGAGTCAGTTTGGTTAATCTGAATCTTTCACACTTTGTTAATGGTTCCAACATATGTGACAAAAATCATCTTTTTTTTGTCAGAATCATACATTTCCAACAAGTATTAAATATAAAGGTTTTGTTGCTAAAAAGTTTTGTCAGAATATCTATTTCTTCAAAAACAAATTTCTGTTTTTTTTTAGATGTATAAAATTACAGTATTTTTCTCTTCTTACTGATGTTAACTTTCAACAAGTTTTTTTTGTCTTTCCAGACACTGCATTCTTCTTTGTAAATTTGTTCATATTTTCAACAATAAGCAGAAAAAGTTAATTCCATTGTTCAGATTGTATGTAAATTCAGATATGGCATTTGCCACAGTATCAGGAGTAAAGAACTTGAAGAATTTGTTTCCTTCAGAATTATTTCCATTAACTTTTTTGTTGTTCCTAGAGTTCCAATAATATTTGTTGTTGAATTTTTACCACTTCAGCCAATATTTGTTTTTTTTTCCTACACTACACACACCAAAGAGAAAAAACTGAAACCAACACGATTCAAATTCCTCAACATCATTGGTATCCTGTGGGCTGAAACAAGTATTTTTTTTCTCCCCTACGTGTTATACGCGGTATGAATTTCAATATTCTTGTCATTTCTGTTATAACTTGTATGAGCTTCGATTCCTCATCGTCACTGTTATAAATTATGTTAGTGACTTCTTTAAGAAATATTCTAGACCGACTTTAACAAGATTTTAGACTCATTTAGAGTTCTTTAATTACTCATACAGAAAGTACAACCAATTCAATTATAAATTTAGATACTTTTTATAGTATTAGACAATTTTAAAAATAAAAAAGCAGATCTAAATATTTTGCATATTTCAGTATAGCCATATCTTAAAACAGTATTCATTGAAACAAGAAAACATTACTTTTCTAAAATATTCTGTTCTCCTTTTTCCCAGCTGAAGGTTGCATTTTTCATTAAAATAGCAGAATCTGAAAGATAAAAAAAGGATTTTAACCATTTATTGGATATTGGTTACAATTGTAGCCAATATGCAACAAAAGGTTAATAAAGAAGTCATGTGAAAAACCTCTTTCAAGAATCCAACAATAAGACTAAAAAGATTTTGCCAATTTACAGACAAATCTTATGGAAATTATTGCACATAATCCAAAAAAAATACTGATATCAAGAGAAAATATTTGCATATTTATAGTAAAGGGATACAATGAAAACATTTATCCTATACAGTTTACAGCAATGTTTCTCAATCTACCCCCCCCCCAAACCTTCGCTTGCAAAATAAAAACTCTGGGACACACTTTAAATTTTTAATAGGAAAAATTAGTTATGAAGTTCAAAAATATGAAGTTTTGGTTTAGCACTCCCCAAAAATAATAGTACAGTTTTCATCTTAAAGGGATCTATTAATTTAGAGAGGCCAATAATGAAAAATTTAAATTCTTTGAGGAATGCAAAAGGACTATCCACTCCTTGAAGACTAAGAAATTTAAAATATCAAATGAAAAGATGCTTGGTATCTCCAGCTTTTCAAAAATAAAATTAATTCATAAATTAATCTTCTGTTAACTTGGAACACACCTGGCTATCTTTCAGGGTGCATTAGTGTGCTTGAGGGCATTGGTTGAGAAACAGTAGTCATAAAAAAAAGTGCTCCTTTCTTTATTTTCCTCATTTTTGGGGGATTTCTATGTTATAAAAAGTAATTTCTGTCTGAATTTCTGCGATGATTTATTTATATGTGAACTATTCTCATCCGTTGTTATTATCAAAACGTTTTAGTTACTGTATCCTCCATGGAATTTTGAACTGAACCTTTATTTAATTTACAGAGATAAAGAATGTTCCCTCATACCACAAGATTAAGGGTTAAGTTCAAAATTCCCTGAAAGTTACCTGAATCAACAAGCAACAAGGCTAGAGGGCACAATAGTCAAAATGTGATAATAATGCTATACTTCACTTCAAATTAGAGCTCTTTCTGATTTACACTACATATTGGCCAGATGTGAATAAGAAATCAAATGAAATAAATCAATCTTCACAGGGGCTCTGAGCATCACATCCAGTCCATAAAAAAAATCCCCTCAAAAAAATATAAAATACAACATATAAGAAGTCAATCATGAACTTTGCTGCCAAAGAAAAAAAAATGAAAACAAAAAAGATGAACCTAGGAGCCATAACATTTTGCTTTTAAGAAAGCCACTCACAAATGACTGGGACAGAATCACAGGGACTAGACCAGCTCTCAACATCCACAAATTCTCAGTGCCACCTCATGGGACACTAGTCAACCAACCTGACAAACACATCAACACTAGGCCTTACCAAATGTTTTATTTTCTTCTAAATGGTTTTCCTTGCCCATATAGAGACCTTCCACTCACATTCTCTGTATTGGAAATGCAAAGAATTTTATATTAACAATTCTTGCCTTTTCTATTCACCTCACTGGCAGTTCTTGTTTTGTTTGTTATTTCATGCTACCAAACAATTGTTTACAACAATAGTAACAAAGATGAAGACAGTAGTCCACATGAAAAAAAAAAAAATTCCTTAAAAAAAAAGTATGAATTCATACAAGTGAGCACTTAAAATTTGTATCTTTATAGCTATTTCAGCAGACATTGAACAAAGTTTTCACATTTTATAATACATAAAGAAAAACTCCAGCTTTGTACTTACTCAGGAAAAACTAATATTTTAAAAATGAACTAAAATTTACATTTTTTTTTAATACTAAATTCTTAATTATTTCCAAGCTAACGGTAAAAAAAAGGAAAAAAATTGGAAATATTTAATTTTCAAGTCTGCTTTATAAAAACAGTACGACAATCATCAAAATAAATAAGATCTTCAAAATTACCAGTACTGTGGATTTACTTTTATGACTAAATTATTTTAAAAAATAAAATTATCTAATGGCTGTAGGTCCATAAATGTGCAAATATTATACAAAATTATGTCATCAAATAAATGCTTTTTTATCACTTATATGTGGCAGCATGTATCATATCATAACATAACAGTTTTTGCGTAAAGATAATTTGTATATTCATCTTTAAAAAGCAAATTTTAAAAAGTATCTAATCTTATATTTTGTTGTTTTATTGAGAGCTTTTATAATTAAGTTGCTGCGTGGTAACCACCTTAGCATTGCTTAGGAGTAAACAGATGCAGTATGTGAAGCAAAGTAAGCAATGTTAACATTTTTTAGTACATTTTGAAAATTAAATATAATTTATAAAATTACACCATATATGAAATAAAAGACTACCAAAATGTTTAGACTCATCAAACTGCTTTTGCCACTACTTTGAACAATATACACAAATTTATCAGAATGCAAAAGAAAAAAATATATAACACAGGATAACAAATGAAAGGGACTTGGCCTGTGCAACACTAAGTATCATTAATAGTAAAAGATATTTACCAATGTTAGGATTTTCAACAGTATTGTTTGGATCAAGATCCTCGCCATTTAGGAATTTATTTACTCGAAATACAGACACAATGCACTAAAAAAAGGCAAAAAGTTAAAATAAAAAAAATTGCTTATTAAATTTAAAAAGCCACCAAATTAAAAATGTCAATTACAAATAAAACAACAAGATCACCTCAGCAAAATCACATTCATCTAAGAAACTTTTATATATATTTTTTTTATTTCTGTATACCAAAAACATTTCCTGAAATGTCTAACCGCAGCTTTGTTGACAATAGTGTTCTTTTTTCTTTATTATTTTTGGAACTCACAAATATAGAATTAATGTATTAAATATTTTGATTGACAAGTAAAACATTCTTTAAAAATTCTACTGTTATATATAGTTATGAGACATTGCCTATAAACTATTAATCCCTGCAACTCCTTTCCTAGCCAGAAAAAAATTAAGCCTCTTTGTGCAATGATACTTGGGACTTCCCCCAGCTTTTTCAACTGCCTAATTTCTTTAATCTTATATATAAAGAAATATTTTTATAACAGAGCTTAAATTATAATTCTCTTCAAATTCTACTCTTGACTCATCTGGTGTATCTTTACCCAACTTTCTACTTAGAACCAAATTTCTATTGAGTGATATACATATAACTTTGTCCATGGTTTCTACCATCATCTCTAAATTTGGATCCCCACAAAGCATATGGGCTTGATGGCATCCCTGCAATAGTCCTTAAGAAATGTGCTCCTGAAATGGCTCCTGTTCTCTCTAAACTCTATAATACATGCCTTGCTGCTTCTTCCTTGCTGGAAATTCTCTTCTGTAATTCCAGTTTTTAAGAACTTCAGCCACTGTTTGATTCTTCAAACTATTGACCTATTAGCCTTCTACTGCTTTTGGCAAAGTACTAGTCACTCTGATCAGCTCTGAATTGGTTAAGCATCTCACCCCACAGGGTTTTCTTTCAGATAAGCAATAAGGCTTTCACTTCTCTAAGTCAACTGATGATGTGTTAAGGGTTACTGCTGAAAGAATCTATCAAGCATTAAATAAGTTTGGGCTGTTGTTTTGGACACTTCTTGAAAGCATTTGACAGAGTTTGGCATATTGGTCTTCTTCATAAGTTGAAAAGTTATATTTCCAGACAAATTTTTGGGTGAATCAAATTTTTATCAAATTGTGAAAGGAAAGTCATCTTGAACAACCACTCTTCTAGATCTTTTTACATTAATGCAGGTGTTTCCCAGAGCTCTATCCTTGAATCTATACTGTTCCTAATTTTCATAAATGAGCTTCCTGATGTCATTGGTTCTTGGCTCAATATCTATACTGATAACAAGTATTTACTCATGTCTTAATATTAAATCTGATCAGTTTGATAAGGTCAAATTAGTAGCTGATCTCGAAAATGACATACAATCTGTTGTCAGATATGGCAAGGAATGGTGGGTTAATTTTAATTTCTTCAAAATGAAACTGCTCTTTTAATCACCTTTTTTACTTTTAATAGGCATGGCTGATGCTAACCTCCAGAAGAGTGAATCATTGCATCTTATCAGACTAGTATTTTCCACTGACATGAAGTGGAAAAAATATCGAATCAATTGCTAATACTGCTGCTAGGAAAGTTGGTTCACAATGTCAAGCTAGACAATTTTTCTTGCCAGAATCTATCTTACATATTTATATGTCTACCATCTATCCTTGCTTTGAATATTGCAGCCATAACTGATCTGATGTTCCTGCTATGTATTTAGAGATTCTTTATAAAATCTAAAGAATATGCAGTGCTACTGGACCTGATCTGGCATCTCAACTTCAGTCCAATTTCCACTATTGTAATGTAGCTTCCCTGCACTTTTTCTATAAATACTTTCATGGTAATTCTTTTGATGAACTTTTGTCAATGGTACCTAAACTTTATGAATTTATGCACAGTACTAGATTGGTGAGAAGATCTCATTTTAACACATCACTCAATATGTCCCAGGCCTGACATATAAATGGCGCCACTAATAAAATATTCACATGATTTTTATGAAGTAGTAACCTTCATATGGCATGTGACAAAATTTGGGCCCAGTTGGATTATTAGTTTACAAATTACAGTGAAGCAACTGTTGCAAATTTTCAAAACAATGGAAAAATCTGAATTTCATGTGTTGATAAAGCGTTGCTTTCTGATGAAAAAAAATGCTGTTCAAGCGAAGCAATAGTTTCATAAGTGTTATTGGGACTCTGCTCCATCAAAAACAATGGTTAAGAGGTGTTATGCTGATATTAAATGCAGTCATACAGGCACAAATGATGCTAAACGCTCAAGTTGCCCAAAATCGATAGTTTTCTCAGAAAACACCAAAAACTTCCACAAACTCGTTTTGGCCAATCATAAATTGAAGTTGCGTGAGATAGCAGAGGAGTTGAACATATCAGAAGGCAATGTATTCACCATTTTGCATGAACATTTTGTAAAAGCTGAGAAAGCTGTGTTCAATGTGGGTGCCATGTTTGTTCACAGTAGATCGAAAACAGTGCAACAACAATTCAGAGCATTGTTTGTAACTGTTTCAATGAAACAAGAAGTTTTTGCATAAACATGTGACAATGGATGAAACCTGGATCCACTACTTCACTCCGAAGTTAAATCGGCAGTCAGCTGAGTGGACAGTAGCAGGTGAAAGCCATCCAAAGCGACCAAAGACACAAACATCAGCAGGCAAGGTTTTGGCCTCTGTATTTTAGAATGTGCAAGGTATTTTGTTCATAGATTACCTTGAGAAAGGAAGAACCATCAATAGTGATTATTATATAGCATTATTAGTGTGTTTGAGGGAAGACATTGCCAAAAAACAGCCACAAATGAAAAAAAAAATGATCTTTCACCAAGAGAACACATTGTGTCACAAGTCGATCACAATAATAGCAAAGCTACATGAATTGCACTTTGAACTGCTTCCACATCCACCCTATTCTCTAAATCTGGCCCGCAGCAGACCTAAAAAAAAATGCTCCAGGGAAAGAGATTTGGCTCCAATGAAGAAGTGATATCGGAAACTGATACATATTTTGAGGCCAAAAACAAATCATTCTATAAAAAAGGCATCGAATTGTTAGAGAAGTGTTGAAATCAGTGTATCACCCTAGAAGAAGACTATGTTGATGAATAAAGTTGAGTTTGAGTTTTGTCAAATATTAACCGCTGTGGGTTATTTAATGCAAAAAAAAAAAAAAAAAAAAAGGTAGGGTTTTAAGATATTTTTTTAATGTTCAGTTATAGTTAGAAGGTTGATTTAGTCAGAGTTTAATGAAAATCTTTTGTTTTTATTCTTTTTTATTTTAGAAAACTAAAAATGTCTTCTAGCTTTGTATTAAAACATGTTTTGTTGAGAATATTTTTTTCCCTTGAAAATCTTCAAAAATGTTTTGTTGGTAATATTTTTTGATCAAAAATGTATATTTTTCTATAAAAGTCTATTTTTATGCACATAAAAGTGTATTGTTATACTTTTATAGTGTTTTGACCCTAGTTTGGGGGTTAACAGTTTACCCATAGCTGGGACCCTAACAGGTGCTACCACTCTAAGTCAGGATGAACCTGAGAACAGCAATTAAGGAGTGGTTTTATGCTCCTCACAACCTCCCAATCAGAGGCCTTGCAGCCAGATGCAGTTTACGGTCATGCCCAAGACCAGAATAAAGTCGAAATTAGTTAGGCCTGATATTTACTGAGTGATGTGTTACAGTTGAAATAGCTAAATGTAAGCACAAGTACTATGCTAATAGTTTCTTCTACTGCACTTTTTGCTTCCCACTCAATTTTGATACTTAAAAATTTAAATGTAATGTCAAACATTATCTTTTGTCTTGCTGTTCTATTTTCTTCTCTCCTTGATATTTATTTCTTATTCTCTAACATTCAGTAACCCCTTCATGGATTTACTGATTTGCTTCATGTGAAAAAAAAACAAAAAAAAACAAAAAAAACTAACCTGTGTAAGGTAGACAATCATTATAGGTAATAAGTTAATAGGTGATTGTATCAAATTGAAAAGTGAGAGAGAAACAAAGGCTTTTTGAGCATCAAGTTGGTGGTTCTTACTGATCCCAACATAAGTCGCAAATGTACAAAGTGTAACCTGAAATTAAAAGGAAATAAAATTAAGTATCTTTTAACAGTAAATGATAAATAAAAAGGAATAGTTTTTTTAAAACAAAGTGGTTAATTAAAAAAAAAAAATTCTTCTGAAAGTAAACAAACTAATTTGATTATAATGCAAAACATATGTCAACAACAACAAAAAATAAAAAATAAAATTAAAAGCAAATGTAAATATGTAGACACTGAAGTCAACACCAAGAGGTGACAGTCTATTTGATGCTTGAACACAATCTTCAGGCTTTGATGTGTTGACCTCACTGTCCACTTTTATAATTATACAAACAATCCTTGATATTGAGCACTTTTACTGAAGTATAGCATACCTACCTTGAATCTATACCTTTGAGAGATTTCATATATATATATATATATATATATATATACACACACACACACACACACCAGATTTCATATGGAGTCATTACAGAGAATTTTTAATATCTTTTTTTAAAGCTCCCTGCATATTAGCACATATTGTCATAGGCAAAGATTTTATATATGTATACATAGAAATCAATAATGCATGCTCATGCACGATATCTATAAATGCTGTATTCCTGATATTGAGCATTCTTTCCTCTTACATGCAGCAAATGTTTTACATATATAGATACAATTTGTGTCTGTGTATATACATACTTATGAAAGAGAGAGAGAGAGAAGCATACATTTAATATTTCTTACCTTGAAACCATCCAAAACATTGGCTGTTTTGAATAAAACAAAAATATACTAATACCAAACCTCTTAAAAATGACTAAAAAATATTACTAGACACTTTCAACACTTATCTTTAAAAGTAAAAAATAACTTACAAAACTTTCTGTAGCCATGTATAAAAGGAGGATTGCTACTTTATATATATATATATATATATATATATATATATATATATATATATATATATACACATACACACAGTTATAATCCGAGAAAAAAAACAGCATGGTTAAATAAAGACAAGAGGAAAACTAAGTTTTTACTGCCTACACGTTTTCTCCTGTGATAGACTTTATTAAGACAAAGAGATGAAATGAATTTTATTTTAAATAATGTATCTATAAACAAAAAATGATTAGTAACTAGAAAAAAAAAAAAAAAGCTCAAATTAGTCATAAGATTAACAGAAATTATAAACATTTAAATTCTCTATTTTTGTAAACATTTTTTATATATAATTTTCCATATATATAGTTTTATTTAACCATATTATATATAAGATACCTCCACAAGAAAAAAAAATACCGAAAGTTTTTTTATGAATTTTTGAAAATGGAAAAAATCTTTATTTTAGTTTTAATTGTGAGCTAATAGATTAAATTTAATTTTTACACTATGCAAAATACTTTGCTGTATTTCAAAAACTAATTTAAATGGACTGGAAAGAGTTTTTTTTAGTTTTTTTCTAAAATAGCTGATTAGTGCCCTTTTTAGTCATCTCTCATTGCAATGTAATTTTCTTTATTAAAAAAAAATCATTCAAAAATTAAATTTACTTTTCTGAAACTTAATTTGAGGAATATTAGCTTATTTGAGGCATAATTAATCTGATTTGAAACAAATATTTACTTTAAATTTAAAACATTCCAGAAATGTTTTTTTTAACTGACAGTAACAGTGTTGACATGTTTGACTCGATGACAAGTATATTGCTCTATGGAGACTTTATCTGTAAAATATAATTGAAGAAAATGATGTAAGCACCTTTTTTTATTTAATTTTTAAGTACTCAATCTTAAAAATTTAGGAAAATATTCTCCATAATTTAATGTTTTATTGAATTTTATAAAATTTACTAGTAATTGCCCTCATTTCCTAATATTGTGTATGATCACCCGTACTCACAAAAATCAGTACATTTATATGCTAAAATACAAAAAGAAACAATTGAAAATTATTAAAATATTAGTGTTTAATGATGATTTGTATTAAACCTTTCAATTTATGATTAGTAAATATAGTTTTCACTTAATAATCAAAACCACTGAAATAAATACAAAATTTTAAAAAATTTAAAGTTAATAAATTTTTCTAATTAAAATTTAAGATGAAAATTTTTGTAAAAATTCATTATTTTTAAAAATATTAATATTCTCAATATATGTTATTTATTAAAGAAATTAAAATCTTTTCTATTTAAATAATTTCATAATTTTATTGCATTTTGTATTTTACAATTCAAAGCAGATTTTCAGTAAATGTTTCTGTTTGACAAAAACAAATTGATGATTTAAATTCCCCAAGGATTCCTGCTTTTAACTAATATAAATACAAAGGCCCTGGAAATTTAATTTCTTAAGATTTCAGAAAATTAAGTGGGTGTAACAAAAATATTTTTACCAAGATTTCAATTATTAGTAATCAAATCCTGAAAATCTGATAATTATATGATTTTTAGAAGAATTTCCAAAACCATCTGTTTTTTTAATGCAAATAAAATTAAATTTACTATACTAATCTTTGAACCACCACTGACACAAGAAAAATAAGATTTTTAACAAAAATATTGAATGTGCTTTAAAGAATTAAAAAATTTAATAAATCATAAAAAGAGCTACATACTTTCTCACGTGAAAGGTATTTATTTCATAATAAAAGAAAAAGTTATTACAAGATTGAGAAATGATATCAAGAAATAACATTTATAAAGACTAGATTCCATAAGACAATGGTCCCAAAAGAATTTTTAAAATAAAATTAAATTAATTTGGGAATTACAGTGAAAGCATGAAAAACAGCTTGATTTTCAGCTGTATTTGCAATTTTTTTTTTTTTATTTTTACAAAATTTCATCATGATCAATTCAGCTGTCATTAATTTTAAAGGTTTTTATTGACACAAAATTAAGCCTTTCAGGATTGCAACAATTTCCACAAAGAATTATGCATCTAAAAATGAAAAATGATAATGACCATGATGTGGTTATTGGGTTTGAATAGGAAGGAAGAAAAAGACCCATGAACTGATTAAAACCAAGAAATATGAAGAAATAAAATTATTTGTCACTTACCACAAATGGTACACACATCCATGAAAGCCTTGAAAAGCATTGAAGATAAGCTGCTTTCTTTAGAGTTGATAATTCCTCTTTTCTTATATTGATAATCTTTTCTTCAAATGAGGGTTCCCAAGCATACAGTTTCAGAACCTGCAATAAAAAAAAAAAAAAAAAAAATCTACGAATTTCCACTTTAAATTAAGATCACTGTCCTCCTTCCACAAGGTATCAGACCAGTTGCCCCCAACAAAATCATTTGCCACCCCCATCTCCATGAAAATAAACTAATCTTTATGTGCAACTTTTTACTTGTGGCTCAACTGACAATTCCACCCCCCCCCCCACACACACACTCAAAACACACTGGTGATGCATACAATTTATCTTTTATAGCAATTTTTAAGGTTTTGCAGCTACTGTATTGGTTATTTGCATGTCAATTTGTGTCGAGTTCAAATTCTGGTTGATTCTGCTTTGCTCACATTGCACAGATGACCTAGAAAAGGCATGATTTGGTTTGGTTGAGTTTAATGACATATTGACCTTGGAAGGTTATCTAAACGCCAACAACAATTTACTGGTTAGAAAGCAAGTCTAATGAACATCTTTGTTATCAGAGATGTCTCTGAACAAAGGTTCTCACACCACTTTGCAAAGATAGACTTTGTTGAAGTATAAAAACTGAAGAAAATTTTTTAAAAAAATTTTTGTTGGGGGTGGGGGGAATGGTTTTAAGTAAGCCACTGCTGCAAGAAAATTAAAAAAAATTTTTTTATTATAAAAGGCCAATTTCTTTGATGAAATTTCTTATATAATTTGGATTGATATTCTCAAAAAGATTTTTCAAGTTATCCAACTTAAAGTATTTGTTTTGAATTTGTTTTAGATTTAAAAGTAAGTGTTCACCTGTAAATTGTTCCTGGCATAAAATGCATTTTGGAGCCTCCTTATTTTTTTGATGTTGATGGGTTTTCATATATAATGTGTGACTGATTCGAAGTCTAGTTAGTATCACTTCCTATCTTCTTATCGTTCTGGAACTTGGTTTTCCGCTGATGATGGGGAAAATGTTAAAAAGTTTATTATTTGCATAGGTGTTCCATAATTTCTGTCATTTTTCTTTAATGAGCTTGTTTATTCTGGGCCTGAACTCAGTGTATGGCAATCTTACATCAGAAGGTGCCATGTTCAGTGATTCCTTTGCCATTTCCTTGAATGCTGCTGTGACTCAGTATCCAGCAGACAACAATTGTTGCATCTTTTTTCCTGTAGATAAGGTCAAGCCTATTTAATAATTTATTTACTAAAGGGTTTCTTGTGTTTTTATTCTTCAGGGCTCTACAAACAGATAATGAATCTAAGATGATAAATCTGTCTGACTTACTAGATCCTATAATATCTAAGTCTAACTGAATGGCTATGGCTTTTGCACTAAAGATTGAGGCATTGTCAGGTAATCATTTTTGTTTTTTTATGTTGTTAAGGATAGCAGAGCACCCTACTCTTTCTAACCTTTTAGAGCTATCAGTGTATATATGCTTATGACTTGGGCAAACTTGAAGGACCTTGTGAATCTCTTTCATGTAATTGGATAAGTTCGAATTATTTTTAAGATTGTCTGAAGAGGATACTTCATTAGCAAGGGAGGATTTTTTGAGACTGTGTATTTCAGTATCAGGGTTAGATTTATTTGTTTTCGTTGATCAGTTTTCCCATGTAAAGTTCAAAAGGTTTGATTGGTTGGTTGTTTTTGTTTTATGGCATATCAACCTCGGCAGGTCATTTATTGCCAACTAAATTTTATTTATTTATTGCTGGTAATACCTTTTACTTTCAACAATTTATTGTTGTTTTTATATCAGTTTTGTGTCTAGTAATACTTTTTTCTTTTCGAGTAAGAAGATTCATTGGGATTTGTTTTAAGGGCAGGGTTCCCAAGTCCCACCCTGTTATTCCATAACTGGAGGGAAGGGACAGATTAATACCTTTCCCAAGGGTACCAGTGCTTAAGTGAATGCAGGGTATTCAACTGGAATTCGAAATCGGCCCACCGATTTCTCTTTCTGAGCCAATATCCACTGCACCACAACGCACATCCATCACTAAACACTTACAGCACTTGGTATTCCCAAGCAGTCACCCATCTAAGTGCTGACCAGGCTCAACGTTGCTTAACTTCAGTGATCGAGCGAGAACCGGTGTATTCAACATGATATGGCTGTAAGCCAGAGATACAATGAGGGATAGGCAGAGTTTGACGAGTTTTAGGTAATATTGTAATGCTAATTTTTCACGTCTTAGTTTTAAATGGTGCCTCATGAACTTCAGCATATAGACTTTTTATGGGTGACATTTTAAAGGCACCCAGAGAAAGCCTTAATCCTGTATGGTGGATGGGATCAAGGATTTTTAGGTAAGATTTCCGGGTCATACCATGTATGTAACATCTATAGTCCAGTTTAGATCTTATTAGCACTCTATATAATTTTAGTAGTGATATGCAATCTGCTCCCCAGTTTGTATTTGCCACGACCCATAATAGTTGTAATGTTTTCAAGCATTTTTGTTTTATGTATTTAGGATGAATGTAAGTTTTTTTATCAAAACTAATTCCCCAAAATCTATGTTGGTCAGTCATTTCTATTTCAGTTCCTTCTAGATTAAGGGTTGGATCAGGAGCATTTTCCTATGATTACAGAAATGAATAGATCTGGTTTTAATTGGAGAAAATTTGAAACCATTTTCAATAACCCAGTGATTTAATTTATTCAGGCACATCTGCAGTTGACATTCTTCTGTGTGAATATTTTTTGATCTGGAACAAATCAGGTCATCTACATATAAGGATCAATCAACTTCTTGATTCAGGCAATTTATGATGTTGCTAATTTTTATATTAAAAAGGGTGACAAACAAAATACATCCTTATGAAACGCCTCCTTCCTGTATTTTTGGGTCCGAGAGTGTTACATTGAAGCTTCTATTGGATAAAAGGTTCCTTATCAAAATTGGGTAATCTGCCTTTTAGAGTGAGATTGTATAAGTCTTTCATTATTCCATATCTCCATGTTTCATAAGCCTTTTCTAAATAAAAAAAGATGGCTATTGCATGTTCTTTTTTAATGAAAACCTCTCTAATAAAAGTTTCTAAGCAGACTACGTTGTCTATTGTGCCTCTTATTTCAAAATTTACTCTGTAAATTAGTAATTAAACTACCAATTCAGTTTTTTTATTTACTATTCTTTCAAAGATTTTGCATGTGCAACCTGTTAATGTTGTTGGTTAAAAGTTTTTTGGGTCTGATTTATCTTTCTCTGATTTTGGTATAGGAATCACAATGGCCTGTTTTCAACTATTAGGTAATTTTCCCTAAAACCATATTTCATTAAAAATGTTTAATAGGCATTTTACTGATTTTGGGGCAAGTTGTTTCAAAAATTAATAATCAATTTCATCTGGTCCTGTAGCTGAATTGTGTGATTTGCTTATGGCACTTATAAGTTTGTTCAATGTAAAAGGAGAATTGTAGTTTCCTTTGTTATCTGAGTTAAAGTTCAGTTTACTTTTATTTTTCTCTGTATTTTGTCTGATTTTTTGGAAAGGCTGTCTATAATTATTGCTAGAAGAATTATTTTTGAAAGTTTCTGCAATTAAATTTATTATGTTATATTTTTTTTTTTTTGAGAGGTGATAGATTTTTGCCCACTATTTTCTTTATCATATTCCATACTTTTTTGGTTTTGTATTGTGATTTATTTTACTTATATAATCTCTCCAGGATTTTCTTTTGGCTTCTTTGATGCTCTTTTCTGTTTGAATAGATTTAAATTATGGGTTGTAGATTGAAAATTAAATTTTCTTAGAGCTGCTCTACGTTGTTGTATTGCCTTTTTGTACTCATTGTCAAATCACGGTCTTTGTTGTTTATTCGATCCACTGCTTTTCAGAATACATTCTCTTGTGATAGTTGTCAAGGTTTCTGTGAAATATTCAATAGATTTTCTTGTATTTTTGTCTGTAAATTTTTGATTGCATTTGTTTTTATATTCCCTCCAATCTGCTTTGTTTAGTTTTCATCAAGGAAGATGTTTTTCAATTTTTTTTGAACTCTTCATTATAATTGGGTAATTGTCACTACCCCATGAATCATTGAGAACTTTCCAATTATAATCCATGAAAATAGAGGGGAAGTCAATAGCTGAGTAAGTAACTGATGTGGGATGTAGATGTGTGTTAAAATTATCATTTAATAAGCATAAGTCATTGTTGTTAATTTTTCAAGATTTTTTCCCCCTTTTTTCTGAGTTTTTGGATCCCCATATAACATTGTGAGTGTTAAAATCACCTAATAATAGGAATGGCTTAGGGAGTTGATTAATTTATTTAGTTCAGTTTCATTCATGAGATCATTAGGTGGGATATTGATAGAGTAGATATTGATGATTCTATGTAAGGTAGATTTTGTGGCAATAGCTTGTATGATGGTTTCTAATGTTATTTTACTTTAGAGGATGCCGTTTGTGATTAGAATCAATACATCTCCATATGCACTGTTGGGAGTCATGAATATAGTTATATTGAGTATAGTTTTTTTTTTTATTTTATACTCGGATTTTAAGTTTCTTGTAGACAAGTGATGGTGAGGAGGTGATTCATTATGAGTAGGAGTAGATCATTTGTTTGATTTTAAGACCTGACAGTTCCATTGTATAATTCTTTGAATCATGGTTAGATATTGAGATTTTATGAGTATTTTCTTGTCTTCGTTATAATAGTGTAATATTTTTCATGATTTTTTTTTTTTACTGATTTTGATTCAGTCATGTCTGATATAACTCTTTGTAACACAAAAGGTAACACTTGATATATTACCATCTATTGATTCAATCGCAATGAAAGTTGGGAAATGGTTTTCTTCCAATATTTCATTTTCACTTTCTGAAGTCTCATGATGTCTCTTGGTTTGTTTATAAGAACTAGCCATATATTTTGAATATATTATATTCACTGTCTGTGCTCCCCACCCATCTCAGAGTTCCTTCATGAGGAACTATCAGGGGGGACTAATCTCATTCACTCTGATCTGCCAGGGCTACATGGTATAGTTGTGATGAAAGTGAATCACTGCATTCTCATACAATATCTACCCAAGTATGGTATGGTGTATGTATCTGCAGCCATGTCAGAACAATCATCTAACATCCCAACTAGCCCTTGCCATTGTGTGACATTGTATGTATTCATGTGAGGGGAGGGTCGTTTTTGTATTCTTTACAAAACAAAACTTAAGTTTTGTAAAGTAGGAAATAAATGAACAAAAAGCTTCAATATTTGGTGTATTTTTATCAGGAAGTCAATGATTTCAGACAGCCTGATCGAGTTACACCAGAGAAAAGACATGAATTCATTTTCCTTCATCAATGAGCTAAATTTAGCTTTAGTAGGAGAAACCAGATAGATGGGTTCTTTCAGATTATCTTGACCTAGACACACTCACTGTTGCTATGAGACGTGTGACTGAATATTTTAATTATTTAAAAACACAGGAGTTTAAAAAACAGACAGAATAATGTCAAAATATACAGGACAGATTTGTAAACAAAATAGGTATGAAAATCTTTTTATATATAAAAAAAGATATGTACAGGATCATAGATGACCTGCTTGTTAAAATATTGGTTGTTTGGAAAATAATGTGATTTCAGAAGAAACTTATTCCTGAATTAATGTATTTAAACAGCATTTAAATCTGTAAAAATAGGAACCTGAACATCTATACATATTTACAAAGTTATTTATGCATTTACAATGAAACTTTAAAGGTTTGGACACCAAGAAATCTTTGAATGTAGTTTCTGCCTCTTCTTTGCAACATCATTTTGGCTTAAAATATTGTCAAGATTCTTGAGAAAATGTTAACTAGTGAGCAAGAGAGATCAAGAGAATATGGTGGATGTAGAAAAGTCTTATATCACAAGTTGGTAAGCTTCTGCAGTGCCATCCTAGGGACGTGTGGCCAAGTATTGTCAGGAGGCAGAATTGGACCTCATCTGCGTCAATTAACCAGTCCCAGTCGCATTTTTGCTTAACTAAATCTGCATTCCTTCCATTTTTTTTAAAACTCTGATTAGATTCCAGAAAGCTGTAATGAATAATGCCAATGGTAGACTAGACAGTCACTATAATCTCCTGCTGATGCAATTTCAGTTTTGCAAAGTGTTTAAGTGCCTCATCATGATCACGTCATTGAACTGATAAGTTTTCAATTGTCAAAGGATTCATTTCCCTTATCACAAGTCACTTGTTTATCAAAAAATGGATTGTTTGAATTTTCCAAATGCAACATCAAACACTTCAAAATGTCAGACTGGATTTCACGGAGTTCATTGAGAGGGTTTCTTAACTTTGTCAATTTTCTTTAGATTGTGAAATATTTTTGAAATGCTAACACCCATTATCTGAAAAATTCCTGACACTTTGACATTGGTGTCATTTGAGAAGTGTTTTCTGATGTTGTCAATTGCAGATGAATGCCCTCTACCATCTTGATCTTCAAGACTCGTATTCCTACTGTGGAACTTCAGAAACCAACACTGTACAAACTCTGTTAATGCTGATAGCATTTTGAGAAGCATTAAAACCAAGTTTGAA
This sequence comes from Ascarosepion bandense, assembly GCA_037127315.1. Classification (NCBI taxonomy): domain Eukaryota; kingdom Metazoa; phylum Mollusca; class Cephalopoda; order Sepiida; family Sepiidae; genus Ascarosepion; species Ascarosepion bandense. Next base: position 3,721,201 of record JBBBDQ010030258.1, on the reverse strand, counting down.
CTCATGTGAAGAAAAAAAAAAAGTGTAAACATCTCTTGATGTTCAAGATGAGGGGCATATGTTTTAAGTTAATTCTATATCACACTTTCAGAATTTAATAAAAAGGACACTTTAATCATTAAGAATGAGTAATGCTTTCTGTGCAACTATTATAATAAAATGTTAAAAAACAAAATCTTTATTCTAAAATCAAACATTATTTTCTGAAATTAATAAAAGTACAAGCTGATTAATAGACAAGTCAGTAGAAATTTTACAGATAATTATAAAATTAAATTTAAAATAGGCAGGATTTCTTCTCACATTAAGATAAATACATTTAGTTTATCCAACTGGCAAAATTTATTTTTGATGTAATATCTCACCTTTATTCCATTAAGTACTTCATTGGTGAGTTTAATTCGAGTATCTTTAATTGCCATTTGTTGCTTCTGATAGGAGGCAAGTTTCTTGGTGACTATTCCATTGAGAGGAATCATCAAAACAAGGATACCCACACCAGTGAATATAGCATATCCGAGGGTGATATACAGGAGATAAAGAGCAATGCATATTTGAAGAGGAGCTGACCAAATAATCCATAAATAAGCAGTTGCATTATTGACATTTGAACTGTCAACTGACATTAGATTTACAATCTCACCAGTTGTGTAGTTCTTCTTTTCTTCAGGCTTGATGACCAGAGACTTTAGAATGAAAGGAAAGAAAAAGATAAAAACAAAAGTCAATTTTCATATGCATTTTAAGATTGTAGAACAAAACCTTTTATTATCAAAGAGATTTATTAAAATAAAATAAACAAAATGTTGGCATCAGTCCTAAATTTGAAAACAAACATATAGTAAAATCTATTTCAAGCAGAAGTTTTACAAACAAATTAAGAAATGACTTCAACACTAAACATCTAAAAAGAAACATTAATTTTTTTACTGGAAGCACAAATTAAACAGCAGACTCACTGGAACAAAACTAGCACTACTTAAATGGACTCAACTGCTCATAAAAATAAGGAAAAATTTGAAGTGGGGAATAATTTTTGTAGATTGGAATTTATTAGACCTTTCTCTACCCATGACATTTGTCAGAATTGAAAAATTGATTTATTTTTTTTAAATAATTTTAGAAGAGTTTGGAGGAGGGGGCTGTTCATAATACAGTGTCAAATCGATCCCTGACCTCTTAAAAGTTGCCTGTTCTTTACTTGTATTTACTATTATTGTTGTCCTTCCCCACTACAATTCCTAATAGTACACAGTTATCAATGACATAAACACAGTTTCAAACTTAACTTTTGCAAACTTTTGGGACAATTTAGTAACATAAATGCATGACTGGAGGAGATAAAATGAAGAAAATGGTCTGTTCAGACCAATAATCACAATGTGAGCAAATAGACCACTAGCTGAATTTCACAACACCTGTTTACAATGCATTCTGTTATAATGGTATATAATGTGAGAATATTTAATAAGAAAGGGAAATTAGAATGTGTGACTGATAAATATATAGAGAACACTGTGTTTTATATTATTGAATAGATTGTTTCGGGATTATAATACCAAACAAACCAACTGAGTAACATAAGATTATGTCAATCTACAAGTAATAGGAAAAATAATACAAGACGATACTTTTATAGAGTAAATCATTCTCTTGTGCAAGTATTTAAACTGTATTCAGTGTTAATCCCAAGTTAACAAACTTTCCTTTTCAGGCCATGAATTGAATAAAGAACAAATATTTTGAAATAGATATATTCAAGAGAAGAAAGAGCTTATGGAAAAAAAAATAAAACTGTGAAAATAAAAATTGTATATTTACCCCCAATTCACACTCTTTAATTCCACATTTTTTGTTTTTTTTTAAGATTTTTTAAAATCCAGTATTATTTCTTATAGCTATAAGTTATTTTTAATAGGTACTTGAGATGACATCAGTTTTTTTTTTCTTTTATTTATTTTCTTTAACAAGGAAATTAATATAAATCAGCCTAGATAGAGAAGTCCTATGAAAGAAATATCTGCCTTTGAACTGGAATCTAACATGAATCCCCTTTTTCTATCAGGGAAACCAGTCCTATAACCAAAGCATGCCATTACTAATTTGGCCATGGTAAGCCATCATGACGTTTTTATGCCATAAAAAAAGATTCTTTTCATATTGTATTATTTAGTTGGTTGTTGTCTCTTATCCTTGAGCATTTCAGCAAACTATTTTTTTCTGAAAAGCTAGCTAAATTCCAATTTAACCATATGCATTTTACTTTTTTTTTTTAAAACTGAGAACTGCCTATTTCTTAAATCATTCCCTTGTTTGTAAACACCAGATGAGGTACACATGCAAATTTGATATACTAAAATTGAGTTTCCTGGAAAAAAAGTCAACAAAACATAATTCAAGTTTTTCAATTACACAATTTCAGCAATCTGCAAATTTTGATTCACATCATTTAATTCTGCATTTTTTCTTTCACACTATTTTGTCACTTTAAACAGGGTTTCTGGTTTCATTTTATTTTATTTATTTTTAACAAAAGTAGTCAATTATAAAATGATGTTCATAGATAAAGCATTGTCAGCTATTATATTTTAACTAGTATTTCTGCAAGTTTGAATTTCTGTTTTCATTCCAACTCTTCAACCATCATAAAATGAATAGAAAGTAACATTTATCAGAAATATACCGGTTGTAGTGCAATGGTAGAGTACTCACCTATGGTATGGGAGGTTGTGGGTTCAATCATACCAAAGACTTTAAAAATGATACTTGATATGTCTCTGCTAAGCACTCAGCAACAATGAGAAAGATCAAGGGTAAGTGGGGAAATCTAGGGATAAGAGTCATGCCCACCTCAAAGTAGTAGAGAAAGAAGAGAGAGCCTTTGCGTTGCCCTCAACCTAGAAGCCAACCAACTTACTACTTTATTAGAAATAAACTTCTGATTGGATTTGAGTTTGTCCTGAGTAGACTGTACAAAAGTAACCATTAAAAAGCAATTAAAAACCAATAATTTTAAATGCTTTAAATGAGAAATTCCAATAATATTACAATTAACATTACTAGTATAAAATGTAAATAAACAGAATTCAGTGAAACAAAAAATAAACACTATGTAATGGGACATGCACTGCGGTGCAATGGATATCGGCTCAGAATGAGGAATTGGAGAGCCAAGTTCGAATTCCAGTTGAATTATTTGCATTCACCTACGTGCAAATAACCTTGGAAAAGTATAAATCCATCTCTACTCTCTCTGGATATGGGTTAAATAGCAGGACAGATTGGGTTCTATAGCCTTGGTTAGCAACTAATTTACTGCAGAAAAATTGCAACCTGCTGTGGGAAAATTTTTTGCCTAGTCAGTCATGGATCGAAAGAGATATGATCGCCCAAGTATGTATCACGTATGGCAAAGTTTTCAGAAATAGGATCGCGAGAATTTGATATAGTTAAAACATTAATTTTTCTATGATTTCAGTAAGACCAGTAGACAAAAGTAGTATTTAAAATAGATGGATAATGTACTCAAATACAAGTAACCACTAAAAATAATGTTTGAAGTAATAAAAAAATACCAGATAAAAAAAATCCATTAATTCTTTAGAAATTGCTTTGTTTACATTTTGGATACAAACCTGAGCAGATATGCAATTCAAGTAAGAATCTGGAGTAGATATGCTTTAAAGGTAAAATAGAACCTTGTTTTATTGTGAAGCTGAGTAGTAAAAGCATGCAGTATCAGATGGTGGTTCCTCCTGCAAAGGCAGATTCAGGTTCAAAAAATGTCAGTAGATGAAATAAGTATTGTTTAAATGGAGCATCTACTCAAATATGGGTATCCACTAAAAATAACATTTACAGTAATGAAAATATTTGGGATTAAAAAATAAAATCCATTAATTCTTGGATATGAAACTGAGCAGATATGCATTTTTATCAAAATGCAAACAATTGTGTGTGCTTTAGAGACAAAATAGAATCTTTCTTATGAAGCTCTTAATAGCCGAGCAGTAAAAGCAAGTCAAATCCTGTGTGTGTGTGTGTGTGTGTGCACACACACATACATACAACAATCAGATTTATAAACTCAAACCTAGTTTTATTGATTAGTTGCCGATTTCGTTTAGCGACATATCAAACTATGGCTTATTTAATGCCAAAATCTAAGTATTTTTCTATGTAATTTTATGCTTTCAACTACAGATATTTTGTACATAATCTTATACTTTCAAGGTAAAGATATTTTTTTTTAAATATATAGTTTGTAGATCATAAAATATATTGTTGGTAATTGTACAATAAAAAATTAATTTTTAAATTTTTTAGTGTTGTATTGTCATTTTGCTATAAAAATGTATTTTGCTCATTTTATTATAAAAAAAAAAAAAGTGAGGTGTTGATTTTTGTTTGGGGGTTCACTATTTGCCCATAGCTGATACCCTACTACCCCAAGTCAGGGTGGACCTAAGAGCAACAGCAGTTAAGAGGTAGTTCCAAGCTTCTGAACACCTCCAATCTCCTGATCAGATGCCTTGTTGTCAGATGTAGTTTATCATCATACCAAGGACAAAGTTTCATTGATAAACAGTTAATAATCACCTTTTTGTAAATAGCAGAGATCAAGGATTTTTCTACCCTCATGCCAGTCCGCATCCCTATGTGATAATTTTGATGAGAAACAACAGACTGTAGTGTGGACATGAAAAACATTATGACAGCCATTGTGTAGCCTTTCCATGGAGCATCTGTACTTTCTGTGAAAGCAATCAAGTAACTGGAATTGAAGAAGGAAAAAAAAAAAAATGACATGCAACTTATCAATCCTATCAAATTAAAACAAAAAAACAAAAACAGTAATTTGAAACCAACACAAATGTGTGGCACTCTCAATGCAATTTGAGCTTATAAGCATAAGGATGCTGAGAATACATTGGACTGAACATGTGAGTAAAATTTTAGGGAATGTGCAAACAAAATAGCCAAATACTTTGCATGTAGTAAGGAAGAAGAGCTTAGAAAATTTGACACTCACAGGATATATTGAAGGCAAGAGGAACGTAGGAAAGCAGCACATAACCTACCTAACAAGCTTGTGTAAATGGTTGGTAGAACAGGGATTAGAAGAGATAGTAAAATTTTTTTTTTTTTTTTTTTAACTAAGATCTACAAGGGACAGGAAACTGAAGAGCCATGATCACCCACATCCTAAAGGGATACAGCATGTAGAAGAATAATGACAAGAAAAATGCATTTTCATACAAAAGCTATGTGATGTGATGATGCTTGTGGGTGAAGGAATGATCTTGAAGATGCGAGAGCTGAGGCTTGTGTCAAGTCAGTTGACCAAGAGGCTGGTGTGAACCCTTCAAAAGTTGAGGTGGGGGCGGTCACTGAGCGAGTCTTTAAGCATTCAGGGTGATACATGACTCAGCCTTTGTCATGTTTTTGTTTTAGCAACAATATTCATGACATTTAACTTTTATTGGATTTGTTTTGTGAGCTGAATGCAATGCTTAGAGCTCCCAAAGATAGGGAAACATTTTTTTTTTTTTTAATTTTGCTTTCATAGCATTCACTTGACTTAAATCCTAGTTTTCATATGATCGCTGAAATCAAGCAATGTTGAGTGTAGTTTGTACCTAAATGAGTGATCACATGGGAATATCAGGTGCTGTAAGCTTAAATGCGTGGCTAATGTAATAAATAATTGCTCGGAATTGGAAATCAGAGAGCTGAGTTCCAATTTCAGTTAGGTTTGTTATATTTACCTATGTGCAAATGCTTTTGGGAAAGGTATGACTACCACTTCTGCACCTGGCTATTTGTTAATTAGTAAAATTTGTATCAGTAAATCATTATCTCTCCAAAATTCTTAAAATCTAAAAATATTTTCTGCCTTTAAATAACCCACAAAAGATCGAGAAGTCAAAAAAAAAAAAAAAGTGACTCAATTCATAACAACAGGTTTTGATGTGAAGTGAATCAGAAAGAGTTTTAATTTGAAACAGTATAACAAGGTGATTTTCCCACATCTTTATTATTAAATACATTAACAAAATGGTACAGGAATTAGCTACCATAGTGAAATTTGCACTAGTATAGACCAGATACTTTTCTATTGCTAATACATTTTTTAAAAACTTGCAACACATTACTTGATAAGTTTTGTTAACCAATTCAAATACATAATTCAAAATTCATATAGAAAGGAAAAATTCCAATAGAAATGTATCTAAATTTAATAGAAAAATATTATAACTCTCAACCTAAATATCAAAATCAATTTTATTGAGAGGAAGAGATTTTGTTAAAAAAACAAAACAAAATTAACTGTAACCAATATTTCCTTATCTCATACACAGTGATGAATGTAGAACTCTGAAAGTGGTGGTGGGGGGGCTTTTAGAGGCCAAAATTTTTCTGAGGTGGAGTGGGGCAAACTCTAGCAGCATCTTCATTTTCATACTACACCACTATTGTATACACAACTTAGGAACGAGTGATTATGAATATTTTACTTCACTAAATTAAACGGGATAACTTTTCATTCATAGTAGTGGAGTTCTAATCCATGCTTGCCATCTTTTCCACTCTCAAGCTGTTTGAAGCATATAAAAGTAGAGGGAATCAACTTAGGGGCCAGCCAAAATTAGGGGTGTAGGGGGCTCCCCCCAATTTTGGCTGGTCATACATGTTACACACACACACACACTCTTTGACCAAGAACACTTGTCTGCTAGCACAGATAGCCAATCTTGTTTGCAAGCACCTGTTCATAGACATTTGTATTTGTTCAACATCCATAGAACTTAGTTTAAGTTTCTGGGAAAGAGCACATAAACATATATGTCATGTCACAGCAGTATTGAAAGTTCTGGTCTAGACACTGGCACCATTTACAGATGCTTATGCAGAAATTAACATTCTAAAAACGCTTTATTATAAATCTATGCAGAGTGGGTCTTTTCCAGTAGACAGGAAAATTTAAAATTTAACTGGTTCAATTACAAATTCAAACATAACTTTGAAATTTTTTCTGTTTTACAATTTTTTGTTAATATAGGTTATAAAAGAACCAGACGAACAGAAGAAAACCTTGTCTAGGGTATGCCTGGTGTAGGTAAGTTTTGTTCTCCTGAATAATTGCCTATTTGAAAAAGGCAATTTGTCAACATAGATGACATCACTACTAAATTTGTATGGCAGTCATGTTAATTTACACGATGATTGGCCATTAACAAATCATAACCAATCTTTGGCCATGACTACAGGTACATGAGATTATATTTTTCAGTGTTGAGAGGTTCAGTTGCTGCTGATGATTGGGATAGCATTGATTGGATTTGTGACCATTATTTCTATGTTCAGTTAATAAGCTTGCATCAGAATACATATTCACAGGCAAAGAGTTTATAAATTGTTTAAAAATAAAAAAAATAACATTAAAGTTAGGCAAACTATAAATTTTATTGAATAAATGAATGCTGTACTTACTTGAGAATAAGTGGACTTGCAAATTGCACAATGTCGTAACTAAATTTACACATGTGAGATTTCAGCAAAGTCCAGCCAAATGTTCGTGCAAGAACTCTCAAGAGAGAGGGTTTCTTTATGTTCTTTTTAGATTTTTCTTCTTGAGAATCTTTGTCAGTTTGTATAAGAGGTGTCGTTTCAGTTGCCATCACAGGAACTGTAGAAACACTGGCTTTCTTCATAATTTTCTCACTAAAAATAAAAATCAAGATTAAAAGAAAAAGTAAATTTTCCTTTTTTTCAAAAAATAATTAAAAATTTGTTCAATTTCATATTTTATCAATTTTGTTTAAGCATAGTTGTTCAAATAAGAATTATTTGATAAAATTCAGTGATTTTGACTTAGCCTATAATTAATTTGTTTTTTAGAATGATTTAATTTATGCTACCACTGTTTGGCTAACATTTTTTGTTAATTACCACTAAAATTCATCTAACAGATTAAAGTGAGGTTAAAGCAAGAAAAATCAAAAAAAATCAGCATTACCTTCATAACTCTCAACCCAAACCAATTTTATTGCTGTTCAAATATACTCAGAACTAACCAAGATTTTTTTTTTTAAAAACATAAAAATTCAAAATTTCCAGGATTGTATGATCATTTCAGAAAATTGAATTTGCTTCGTCAGCAATTTTTAATATTATGGAAAATTAAAAAGAAATCATCTGTGTGTGTGTGTGTGTGTGACCAGGTGGGTTAGGAAGATAGATATATTAAAAAAGATAAATTTCACTTGGCTTTGCTGAATTTTTTCATAAAAACTATATATATATAAAGAGAGAGAGTTTTTAGGATATATATATGTGTGTGTCTTGCTAGAAACCATACAATCACACATCTCTCGCAAAAAAACTTCACGCATATATCTCTCGTAATATATATATATATATATATATATATATATATATATATATATATAATCTTATAAAAACTATATATAGTTTTTATTGGAGATATATATATATATATATATTTTTGTTACAATTTAATATTAGGGATAGATCATATGCAAATATAAATTTAGACATTGAAGTCTACACCATTGTGTGTGTTTTTAAAAGCAAGCAGTCTTTAAATGAAGTGCTTAATATTAAAGGAGAACATTAATAATAAGTAAAATGTTTAATTAAACGTCCACTTATTTGTCCCTACTGTGTAAAATAAGTTTTCTATTAATAAATTTTACTGTTGAGCACTTTGTCAAAGTAGATAAATTTCCATTAAACTCAGAATAAAAAAAGATAAAAGTGAGCATTTAATTTCATTTGTTACTATGTGTGTGCATGTGTATTTATGTCTTAGGTTGGATGTGGCAAGGTATCTTACTTCTCTATCACTACTTCCATGGAAAGTGCTCAAACTAACTACATTCCTTGAATACGGCCAGGCCTAACTTTCATGGCTAAAACCTGCCACATCCCCTCCATATTCCATTAGAGTTCTGCTTAAACATTTTTTTTTCTCTTCTTGAATTACTGCTCTGTGGAACAGACACCTAAGACAATTTACCCCACCCCAATCACTAAAATCTTTACCTCCTACCCATATAAACTACCCATTAAAATAGCCTTCTACCTTGAGTTGCTCCTGGGCCTTGTACATAGGGAACCTTACTGTGAAAAAAAGAAATATATACATAGTTATTAAAAACCCATACAGTCGTAGAAGATACTAAGATACTTAATTCAGGTATTTTTTCTGTCCTTTTTAAAACATTCTAATTGAGGCAAAATTGTATTTTAAATTGTGGTGATACAGAGCATAGCAAGGACCAGATGTTTGCACTCTCACGACCAAAAAGCAGATGTTCTGATTGAAAACTAAAAATTAATTAAATATTAAATTCCAGTTCTCGAGCCTACGCAAATTTTATTTATCGGCCAATAGGAAGCCCAGAATCAAATACAAGTGTGAATTCCCAAATGATCTGCTGCGATCCAAAAAGAAGATATAAAAAGCCAATACAGAAAGCATTGCCAGACAGAAAGACAGACAGACCCAGACAGACTTGAGAGAGACGAGAGTAATTAGTATCTCCCTTAACCAAGTCAAGTGGCTTACTATGCTCGTCGCTCTTACCTCTCTTTTCCTTCTTTGCTGTCTCAAAACTACTTACTGACCTAAGGAGTGGATACATCAAAGACATTTCTTACTTACAACGCTCCTGCATACCTAAGCATTAATTCTCTTTTCAGCATTTTATTGCCATGAACATTTTAACGTCCGTTGGACCCATATTTAAAGGATTACTTTAATTGTAAAAACCTTAATTTATATGTGTATATATAAAATGTTATTTTTTAACTCAATTTGCTTTTTTTAATTTATAATCTTTTTATGACTTATAGTGGGCTATCTTCAAGGAAGCCAAATTCCGTTAATCTGCAACAATATACAAATACTCTCCAAAAGAATGCCCTACCCACTATAAAATAAATAAAAATCATCTATTTAAAATGCAAAGCTTGCAATTCAATTTGATAAGCAAATAGTGATTATATTTATTTTATACAATAACTTGCAGAAAATTTAATAAAAAAAAAAGAAAAAAAAAAGCCAATTGCAAATCAGGGTTTTCTAAAAATACATATTTCTAATTTTGTATTAATCAAAAGAATAAGGGCAGGTAGTTAAAAAAAAAAAAATACATTTTAAATATTCATGTATTAAAATTTAAAATAATCTGTTGAGAAAACAGAAATAATATTTACTTTATCTTATTACATCTTTTAACTTCCTTTTCCCATTCAGCCTCAAATTTAGGAAGGACACTTTTAGCTTGGTCTTTTGGATGCAAAGAAAACAAATCAGCTTCTTGAAGAGTTGTTCGATATGATTGCTTCACAAGTCTGAAAAGAAAAAGAACATTTACTCACAAACATTTTTTTTATTACCTGAACTTTTTTAAAAATGAAGACTTGTTTTAGTTAATGTGATAGCAATTGAATCAATTAATATAGATTTATTCTCTAATAATCAGTATGTACAGTTTTTTTTTAAACTAAATTTCACTCATTAGCATAAAGGTCAGAGCCATACAAGGTTACAAGGCAAAATGGCAACCCTGAATGAGATTTGTGATATGAAAAAAAAAAGGAAGGAAATGGAAATTATGAGGATAAGGAGAAAAGATGAGTGACCTTTAACTTAAAGGGGGTCAAGGCTGCAATGTACAGATAAGCACCCAAGCAGATATAGTCCATAAAGTGGAAAATTTTTTTTTTTTTTTCAAAGAACAGCCAAGTGGAACATTCCCCTTACATTTGGGCCACAGAAGAAATAAGGGTGATTCAACTCTGTGAAAGTGGTATATCATGACCTAGTTATAAAAGTTCTAAACTTGTGAAACAAAAACAAAAAAAAAAAAAAGAAAAAGAGAGCTCATCTGAACAGTATTATAATACAATTATTCAGTATTATGTAATATGTGTGTGTGTGTGTATTTTTAATCATTTTACTTGAAGCAAGGCAATAAAGCCACGAAGATGCAAGGGGTTACTGTGAGTGAAAGAGAAGACATTAGCAGAGAGAAAAAAATAATGAAAGACCAGGAATCAGGAAAACAGAAAATGATGATTGGTTTTGCATTTGAAAGATTGCCAGTCAGTCAATTGCCATATGTGATACACATTCTCTTACAAAACATGACTGACTAGACAGAAGATTTTCCCACAGTAGCTTGCCATTACTTACTGTAGTAGACTGCTTGCCAATCTAGGCTGTAGAACCCAATGTGTCCTGTTATTCAACCCATAGGTGGAGGTAGAAAATATAGATTAATACCTTTCCCAAGGGTATTTGTGCGTAAGGGAATTAAACACACTTGAATAGAATTCAGACTTAGCTCGCCAATTTCTCATTCTATTAAGAAAGCAAGAAATCAAAACAATACCCCAAGATGGATAGATATATATTTTAAAGTCACCCTTTATATCGCTGTCTTAAAAAAGAAAAAAATAATTCTGTATTTGCATTGAACTATTTTAGAATAATTTGTTTACTCTTTAGTTTTACATTAAATTGTAAACCACACCAAAAACTGAGTAAATAAAAAAATTTAAGAAAAACTTAAAAATAGAATTATTTTTTCTAAAATTAAAAAAAAAATTTAAGAAACAATTATCAATGATATTTTAATTAATCTTTTTAACAATGTATTTTTTGATCATATATGAAAGCCTTGTTATGCAATAATCAGATCATTTTGTATTGGATATCTACAGCTTGTCAGTATGATTATTAAAATATCTGCATTGGCTGAAGCTGTTTGGGATAAGTATCTATCAGTAGTGACTTTTGTAATTTAATGCCTATAAAACATATCTAAAAAGCAAGTGACAAACTCACGGTACAGTGTAAATACAGAAATCATTCTTTATAGTTCAAGGACAAAAATTCAAGATCTAATTTAAAAAAAAAAAAAAAAAAAAAAGAAAAGTTCCTAGCAAAGAGAAAGTTGGCATCAATATTTAGATAAAAAAAATGTAAAAATTGCCAATATGGACTTTTAAAAACTTGTTTTTGAAATGTTTACTTCAAATATAATTGCTAACATTAGAAATAAGACTAAAAACATACTTGTTCAGCCACCAAAAAGATAAGCGGGATGGAAAGGAGGCATAGAATTCTGGATTGGGAATCTGAAATTAAAAACAGATTTAATAGTAGGCATGCATAATTTTCAAACTTGTTTGGCTTCTGTACCCTGGAAGAAAATACCTAATTTCAATTTACAAAATTAAAATATTCTTGCTTTTGAAATAGACAGGCTTGGCAAACTATTCAAATTTTGATTTTTTTCCAAGCTTACCTACTGCTATTCTTGACCCCTGTTTATTTTTATTCTCCACTTTTCTAACCTGTTTATTCCAACCTGCTTTTTTGTGTCAAAAAGAAAGTTTTCCTAACTACTTCCCCCCTCTCTTCAAGCCTATGCATTCTTTTTTTTTTTTTTTACCCTTTTTAATCATTTCAGCCTAAGTAAAGGTTTATAAAGCTAATTAAGACACAAAGAGTTACTGAGTGTGAGAGAATATGAAGAAAAAAAACAAACAAACATTAAGTAGGGAGAAAAATGAAAGAACAGGAATTAAGACAGGAGATAATGAGTGATTTGGCATTTAAATTTTCAAAGATCAAAATTGACTGGAAAGCAATAACCCAAAAGTGCGTTCCACAAACAAGTGCAAAAGAGGAAACTGTTAGCATAGAACTTACAGTTGCATTTAGCCATTTTAACAATATTCCAGACAGATTACACACTCAGACTTTTTTTTATATATATATATATATATATATATATATATATATATGATGATAACATTAATTAAAAACTAAGTAAAATATAGTTATTAAGGTTTAATATATTTATCTTATGACTAATCAATTTAATCAAACGTCAGTAGAAAAAAAAAACAAAATACAATATTTCATTGTCATTTCTAACTTTGTAATTTTATTTGTCATTAATCACAACAGGTTTATCATAATTCATTTTGCAAAATAAAAGAATTTTTTCTCTTCTGGGGTAGAATGGAAGAAAAAAGAACATCACTGTTCTTATCCCAAAATATTAAAAAGACATACAATAACAAACAAAACAACTATTTCATGAAATTTGAAAAACGTACAAACATTTATTATACAGACACAAAACAATATAACAACATACAAATTCTACAAAAAAGCTTGCATGAAAACTTCCTCTCATGCACCATATTAATAATTTATTTACTTCACCCTTCAATAAGGCGAGTGGTGAAAAAGGTCTGTTTTTAATATAGGAACCTGAGTGCATACACTTGAGCCAAGAGTCAAAAATTTACCTAGCCCCCCACATATGCTATGATTGGGTACTAAACTTGGAGAAAAAAAAAACAAAAAAAACAAGCATCCATCTGATAGATGAAAAAAAAAAAAGTTTGTATTTTCTCTAGAAATCCTTTGAAATTTTAATATTTTTTCAATGCTGTGCTGTAAAAGACAGCACTGCTTGGGTACCACATGGTTCACTGGATTTGCTTTTGCTTTTCTGTGTGAGTTTACAGAAATTTTTATGTTATTGTGAAATGTCTTTTGTCAGCATATTTTTTAAGAATATCAAAACCTTTCTGTAGGATACTTTCATATAAGGAAGCTTAGAACCATTCAATAATCTGCTTAATATCTGACAACCATGTCAAGCTGGCTTCCAATGCACATGATGTCTAACCCCTTCTGAAGTCTAATTACATACCATTACAGCCTGCAGGCTTTGTCTTTTCCGCTTTCTAACCACCTGATGATACCCATTGGCCCAGGTGCTATCAAGAGTGGCTTAACAGACTGCGACTTTAAATTTACAATAATGAAAGCCACCTTTTTCATTGGATAAAAAAATACAAAGGTAATATATTTTTTCTAAATTTGGAAAAATGAAACCCTAACAATCTACAATGACTTATTTCTTGTGGTCCTTTTTAAAGCCAATTTTTAATAAAACACAGAACAAAATTTTTTAATAAAACCATCTGGTCTTCTTTTAATGCACTTCTTGCAAAAGTAAGTGTATAACACAGGCTAACATTTATTTTTAACTAATTATGATTTTTAATTACTATACACTACTAATAAAAAATTTCTAATACAAAATGCAGGTTTCTACCAATTTCTAGTTAAGTCCCTTATTTTGAAATGTTTATTTGCAAAAAGTTCCACAAATACAACAGCTAAATTTAAAATAACTATAATAGAGTATATTTGAGTGGGCTTAAAAAAAAAAAATATGCTGTCATAACAGAACACAAATCTTATTGCAATTACATTAAGTTTGTCTTGATTTATCCCAGAGAATAATCTTGGAAAAGATTGAAAGTACTTGGGTTAAAAAAAAAAAAAAGTCTATAGCACTTTCCTTGATGAATTTCATCTTAGCACCAAGAAACTGATTAGACAACTGGAAAGTATCTATAAAAATAAGTAGACACAATATGTTTATATTATTCAATGAAAAATATATATCATTTCTAAAGAAATAATGTATTTTTATTTATTAATCCCAAAAATTTATTTTTAAATCAGGGTTTCCCCAATCTGGGCAATATTGTCCGCCAGTGGGCAATTTCAACCGTTAATTAGGTGATGAGTAACTGGACAGAAAATGATTGGCAATATAGTATTTTGAGTATTAAAAAGGCATTTCAACACATGCTACCCCAGCAAAAAAAAAAAAAAAAAAAAAAAATCAAAGGATATATGCAAAGAACATACATATGCAAAGATATTCTACAAATAAAGAATATTTTGGTATTTTCTATGTTTTCAGAAGTGTCATTAACATTCAGATGGTTTTTCAGACAAATGAAATAACATTTTTCTTGGCTGTAAATCAGATAAGGGAAGACAATAAAAAAAATTTCACTGAATTTTTATTAGTTGCTAGTAGTTTATATTCATTTTTAATTTTAGAATTATAGACAAAAAGTGTAATTTTTTGTCAACATATGCAGTAATAACCTAAACCATAACTAAAACATATCCATAGTTTTCAATAGTCAATCTTGTTTTTGTTTGTTCTTTAATACAGCAATAGCAGGAATCATCATCGCCCCCACATAAGTTAATGTTATTTTTTATTCTCCTTTTGGTATGTTTTCTCTCTGCATCATAAAGTCAGTTTATGAACCTTATAAACAAACTTTATCAACCCATTTTTGACATTCCTTTAATATTTACCACGCAGGTGAGCAATGGAAAAATTTCCATGTGGCTGATGATGCAGAAAAAGTTGAAAACACTTCAGATGTTATTTTTAGTGAATATCCATATTTGTGTAGACATGGCATTTATTTTAAATGGTATATTTATTTTTGTCTACCAAAACACTAACATTTTTGGAAAAAAAGAAAAGATGATCCCAATTAAGCAGCATGTAATACATTTCAGTGAAAAATAAATTGAACTGCCTCTACTACACCCACTCTTTTTCTTATTTTAAAAAAAATGGGCATATGTGGGGAAAATAGTGTTTTACTGGTGAAAACTTGTGCTACTCAGTAGTGTATTATAGTTCATATGAAAATAAATAGAAAGCATTACTTTCAGAGCAAGATTACATTGCATTTTCCATGTGGGACTTTTCTAGCTTCTTGCTAAATATGATGTTCAAAAATTTAAATGCAATGTCAGAAGTCATCTTCCATCTCATTGAATTTTTTTTATTGACCTTTTTTCTTCAGTAAGCCCTTTGTATCTTATAGCTTTATTGCCTTTCTCAGAGTGAAATGATTTAAAAAAAAAAAAAAAAACAAAAAAAAAAAACACACACAC
Source organism: Ascarosepion bandense (assembly GCA_037127315.1). NCBI lineage: Eukaryota > Metazoa > Mollusca > Cephalopoda > Sepiida > Sepiidae > Ascarosepion > Ascarosepion bandense. Next base: position 3,705,360 of record JBBBDQ010030258.1, on the reverse strand, counting down.
ACACAATATCTAATCCCTTGATCTCAGTGTCTCTCATTTAATAAGCATTATCTATTGCAAGAGATCAATAAAAGCTTATGAGGGAGCTCAGTCTTTATTTAATGAAGTAAAAAAATAAATTCAGACATTTCTCAAGATTATGCATAACTGAATGCAACAATCATGTCTGAAATTTTAACTCAGTATGCAGATTCTACTTTCCAAGCTAATAACCATTACACTATATACATGTAATATATATATATATATATATATATATATATATAATGCCATATCTGATAGATGAGGATTATCCAAAAAGATCTACTTAATATAAAATATTAAGTGATAAATCTGTATAGAGAGCTCAATGGATGTTATCCAGAGCAATATGATATCTATAAAGAAATTTGTGGGAAGAGATTTGTCTTAATTCCCAGAAATGTTTAGAAAGAGTGGTTCATATTTGAGGTGGGGTTTAGAAAAAGATTGTTTATGATTATATAGACATTGTTTGAATGGTCCAACAGAAATTCCTATGTATACTTTTTTCTCATTTTGTGTTCACTATGGAAAATGGTTGCTCGTATATGACTTTCAGATTTGCATATACCTCCAACTGGGTATTTGTTTTTGACTTGACAGTTACAGAAGATTGTACTATTTGTTGATTGTTATAAAGTCTATTTAGTACACTATTATGATGCGAGTTGATGATGCTATAATGTTGTTAGTGCAAGAATAGCTCCTTTTTAATGTTTTTCTATTTAAAATCTTACTTAGTGGGTTGTTCTGATTAAAATGTTTGTCAATCAATTTCAGAAAGTGTTGACCAATATTAATAATATTAGATAGTTGACAGAGGGGGTGGTTTGAACCCTATTACTCTTTTTCTATTTTTTGGTCTGGTATCATTGGAAGATTCTAGATAGCATAATTCCTGCTTAAGATACTTTTTTTAGGGCGCTATTGTAAGGGGTCTTATTTTCATTGAAGATTTTTTTATTAGAAGATAACTTATTAATCCTAGCATTTGCAATGGCAGGAATTTGTTAAGGACGGTTGGAGCAAACATTCATGTAGGTTGGGGCTTCATTGTTTTTTGATAGGGTTTAAATTTTTCATTTGACAAGTTTAAAGTAATATCTAAAAAGTTGACTATATTTATAGTGAAAGAAATTTCTTAAATCCAAGCAATTTAAAGGCCCTAAAGACTCTTCTAGCCAAGAGGATAGTGGGCCCTTACTATTAGGGATAACAATGAATCAGTCATCCCTATATAGACCAATTTGTTTGGAGTCCACTATTTTACTAAGGGTATTTAGGATATAAATTTCCATCAAATCTGATTGTGGCAGAATCAAATGCATCCATGAGGACATTGAAGTTATCACTATGGCTTTTTATCCACCTGGAATGATTATTGGATAACAATGATGTCCTGAAGGTCAATATAACTTTGGATGTTTCATCAGTAATTGTAACAAAGTTCTTTGCAAAATTCAAACTATTCAACAATAAACTTTGATGTGGAGGGATAGAAGTCCACAATGTTGAATTGGATGAAGGTTGCCCTATCTTTGTTTTTAATACTCTTAAACTATTGTATCTGCAGAATCTTTCCACAGATTTATAGCAAAACATTTTTGTATGGAGTCAGTTATGTCTTTAATTATATTTTTAGAGATCAGTCCTAGTTTTGTTTTTGAGGGGTTAATCAGTCTTGTTTGTAGTTTATTATCAAAGTTGGGCTTGTGGTCTTTGAAAAGTATGGATTTTTTTGAGTGGATTTTTCTTATTCTATCTTCAATCTTAAATTTACTTGCAAGTTCAGTTGCATCTTGGTCAATTTGAAATACAGTCTCATTATCAACTTTATAGGTACTGGTAAAGTTTCTCGAGATAAGTTCCTGATAGCAGGAGAGATTGACTTTGTAGATGTTCCTGGATTTGTCCACACTGATTCATAAGTCATGGGATTTTTAATTTCTTCCAAGTCTTGATTTACATGGTTTTATGGTCACACATGAACTTTTTCTTCCCTGGCTGTGGTGATTCTTACCCAAGATAAAGCTAAAAATTTCTATTCTGGGTCATGTTATTTTATTTCCATTTCATTTAAAAAAATAAAAAATAAAAAATAAATGCTTATTCTGGGAAAATATTTATACCAAATGAAATAAATAAAAAGTGGTCTGATGAAATGAACTAATTTAGTTTATAGAAATGGATTATGATTTACTAGCAGTACAGCCTGGTATTGCTCGAGTGTAATGAAAGCTTTAAAACTAATCCATGGTCCTGGAGCTCAGACTCTTTGGACATTGGCACAAAAGACTAAAAAGCAATAGTTGTTTCCAGTTAAAGCGAAACCGTAGACTGAAAGAAAAATGAATGGATGTTAGTCAAATTTTGATTTCTTGGTATCAATATCAAATTTTCTGCTCTATTGTAAGAACTGCAACTTTGAAACTTCTGAATATCGTTTCTTATGTCTTTGTCTATGAGTGTATCAAATTTGATTAAAATCAAACCACTCCTTCTATAACCAGATTTTTTCGATTATCAATTTTTGATATTTATCGGGGGTACCTCAACACAAAACCTAGCTAAGAACACTCGCAGACACTTATAGTACAACTGTGTAAATTTTCAAGAAAATCAGTTTAGCCATTTCGGAGTCTATAAGTAACGGATACACACACACACACAAATAAAATTCCATTTATAAATAAGTTTAGATAACTACTTTTGATGATGTGCTGACTTCCTTTATATAAAAAAACAAATAAAATTTATCACTTAGCTGACCGAAGTTATATTCAGCACCCTGACTCCAAAGTTTCATAGATTAACTTTTACTTAATTGTTCAGTCCGCACATCAGGAAATTTCAACAACTGACCCCCATTTTTCATTATCTTTATACTAAATCAGAAGTAATTTATGTGTTAGTTGGGATGTTCTTATTATTAGAGCTAGGTTGATTTCTTTTCTCTTTTGTGTGGATGTTAAAAAAAATTGTGTGTTTGAGTGAATAACAACACAAGGAAAACTTATAGTAACCAACATATTTTGTCAACTGAGGAACTTTATTTTGTAACTATTTAGACAAATATAAAAATGCATCAAGTTTTCTTTTTGTCTTTATTCATATTGTCCTTTTACAGATATGTTCTAAATGAAATTTTACTCTCTCTCATACACACAAAGTATAATTTTTACTGGTGAAAAGCAATCAAAGAAACATTAACCATCTCCCTACAGCTACAATACTTTGAAATGTTTTAAGTTTAGACAGATCTTATTGTTCAGTCATTTTTCAACATTAAAAACTCCTTTTATTACCTGTTAAGTATCACTCACCTTCTCATCCTCCAGTTGAGTATAGCCAGGTTGTAAGTTTATTTCCACAAAAAAGTGAAGAAGAAATTCCGCAAGAATTACAATATAGATGGCATAATACAAGCCAAAATCAAGCTCATTGCTAAGATTTTCCTAAAAAGAAAAAAAAAAATTAGATTTGACACATGACATGAATTGGTAAAAATGAAATTATATGATCAAAAGTGAAAAAACAGTAAGACAACTTAAATTCCAGCTTGAAGTTGGTTATTGAAGGATTCCTATATTTATTCACCTTCTAACAAGGTTGACAAAACAAAGCACAACAATGGAATCTGAAGGCATATTGGGATAGTGAAAGTGCCTTCTAAAAGCTAAGCAAAATATTAAGAAAATATTCATTAGAAACAAAAAAGAACACTGAACTCCTAAATACCTATCACCTTCTATATGACAATGAATGCTGGACAACCTACTGATAAATGAAGAAAAGACTTAAGACAACAGAAATGGGATTCTACAGAAAAATGCTGAGAATAACATGGAAAATTGTGCTACAAACAAAGTAAAGATTACTGAACTGTTACATAATATCAGTCCTCCTATATGGAAGTGAATGCTGGGTAATCTCACAGATGCAACAACAAAAATGTGGTTCTATAGAATAATGCTGAGAATACCACAGACCAAACAAGTGAGCAACAACAAAGTTTCAGAGAAAATGGAAACAAAAAGGACACTTAGACTTAGAATCAGAAAGACACAATTGACATTTCTAGGGCACAAGAGGATTGTAAATTTTGATTCTCAACAGAACAGATTGAAGGACAGAGAATGTGAGAACAGAGGAGAAATAACAAAAAGACAAAATTTATTAAGAACTACAAACAAGAGAAAGTTGTTGAGAGCTATGATCGGCAAAGTTCTGAAGGGATGCAAAATATACAAGTTTAATGTGTAAAAAAAAAATGCAAAAATTAAAATTGCCTAGTCAATGCAGCTAGTGCTATTCATCAAATAATTCAAGGTTAGAATTTACAAAAATGGTCTTAGAATCTTAGGTCATTGTCTTTGTTTGAAAATCTCAAAATTAAGTATTTTTTCATTGGTTCTCTTCAAAATTATTAAATAGAATATTTTTTTATTATTTTCTTTTTTATTGTAAAATACGTAGTTGTGTTTACTTCACCCAAAATTTTAGAAAAGTATAAATAATGTTTTGTGGCTGGAATGAACAAAGTAATCTAAACTTATTTATAAATGGAACTTTGTCTCTGTGTGTGTGTATATCCGTTACTTATAGACTCCGAAACGGCTGAACCGATTTTCTTGAAAATTTACAGTTCTACTATAAGTGTCTGCGAGTGTTCTTAGCTAGGTTTTGTGTCGAGGTACTCCCAATAAATATTGAAAATCGATAATCGAAAAAATTGGGTTATAGAAGGAGTGGTCTGATTTTAATCAAATTTGATACACTCATAGACAAAGACATAAGAAACGATATTCAGAAGTTTCAAGGTTGCAGTTCTTACAATAGTGCAGAAAATCGATTATATATAAAAATTTTCATTACACCCGAGCAATGCCGGGCTATACTGCTAGTTAAAAATAAATGAGAGTATGGAAAAAGTTGAGAAAACCTGTAGTAGGGGCCTGGTCACCTATTGTGGTTACCTTTTGTATGGCTTTGTGTCAGACCACCGAACTTCCACATACAAGCATAGTTGATACTCTTTTAAGATATCAATGGTTCTTGACAAGGTGAGCAACAGTAAAGAATGGACAAACATGTATGGCGTATGAGAGGCATAACAAAATATAAGTTTATTTAATAACTGACAGGATGAAGAAAGAATGTGATGTCAAATTTCTGGTTTCTGGAGTAGTAGGTTTGATGAATCTGTGAAGCATGTGGTTGCTGTGAGGTTGAACATTATTGTGCCAAATTGTAATGGTTGGTGCCAAGTGTTTCTGGAGAGGAAAGGAACCAGGGTCATGGAAAAGATTATTTGTAAGAATCTTTTTTTTTAATAAACGGTATAAGGAAAGCAACTTGTCTATGAATATTTTTGTGCAAGAGAAAAATCAATGAAGATTTAGAAAACAGGTTAACATGACAGATTATAAAACTCTGACATGATCTCGACCAAGGTAGAATCACAGAGTTTATAAGTTGCAAGAGAAATCTTCGACATAAAAAGAAGAAAAGATCAAGAAAATACAAGTGTAACAATATTTAACGGAATGGAAGTAATTAATCTTATTAATTATTTATTAACTATAACTGGAAATGTTTTTTAAACAGAAGAAATTGCTATTATAGATCAGAAGGAAACATACTGATAATTTTTTTTTATTCTCCGAATATGAGCGAAGGTAAAAGAAATGAAAGGCAACAAATTTTGTTTTCTTTGTTGTTATTCTAAACTTGAGAAGGAAAGAAGAGAAAGAAAGAAAAGAGAAATAAATTCATTTTTTATTTCCAAGGTTGGATAAAACACAGAACAATAGACATTGATAAATTGATAATCCAGATGCCCTAGCTGAAGGTAGAGACTGGAAATTAAGAGAATCAAGCCCATCCACGAAAGGTGACAATGAAATGAAGGAATTATCTGGTAGCATGAATTAGGAAAAAGAAATTGATAACAAAATGTTTTTCTGTCATCAAGGAAAGCTCTAAAAATATCTGTAACTGAAAATACAGATATTGAAAATGCAGATGCAGGAATTCTTATCTAGATGACAATGTAAACAGACAGACCACCTGTGGCCTGTGTTTGTTTCAGGCGAAAAGGGAAAAGTTTAGTCATATAGACTTTTATGACAGGTTTAAAAGGTTAATAGTGATTGATTAAAAAAATCCCCAAAATTATTTTGTGAGAAAAAAAATTTACCGGATAAGTCCAGCCCAGAAAAGGGGTATAGGAAGATGACGTCATAAGACAAAGATGTATCTTATTGGTTCCATGAACCAGTGCCCCGAAAGGGGGAGATGACCAGCAATTGATGTCATGGAAATAAGACTAATCCTATTGGATAAACCAAAGGCAACAATGAGTAGCAGCTAACTTCAGCATTTTATTGGTTGCCGAGATTAGGGGTTAGACACTCAGCGTCCGTCAGCCCGACACCATGGCATGAGCATAAATACAAAGTCCCAAGGGTCGAAAGAACAGAGTGATCCAGCCTGGAACAAGAAATCCACCTCAATTCCGAAGACGAACTGCGTCAACTTACCCATAACTTCGGCAATTTCTGCAACATTCTGGAGAAAAAGATCTAAAGTCAACTATACTTTTCTGCAAGCTTAGAACTGTTCAGAGCAAAGCGCTGTGGCTAACCAGATTTCTCGATTATTGCTTAGGAGGATAGTTTGATTTACTTCAGAGACTTTCATTCCATTACCAGCTTGATAGAAGCAGGGATTGAGAAATATCCGAATGACTATTATGTGAATTATTTTCTGTATATAAAGACTTTCTTTTATAATACTACAGACGTCAGTCCATTTATTTTTTGTGGTGCCATATTTCTTTCTTTTATTATCCAACTGTGTGCATGCTTCCTGGTTTGGTTTAGTTCGGCAGAGAGACAGCTAGTGGAAAACTCATGTGACTGCCTTGTGATCGATCAACACAACGTGGGACAAAGGAGATCATCATGAACAAAGTCAATCTACGACCAGCTATTTGGATCAAAACCAACAGTCACCAACCCAGTGAAGTGTCATACAAGTACCACGTGCATAGGCTCATGAGCTCTTGACTTGTTGCTTTGGATGTGAGGTAAGGCTCGCTTGACTGTGGCAACAGTTGTTTAAAAGATACTTGGTTGCCTGTCATTGATGAGTTAAAGGTAAAAGGACTTGTGTTGATAGAAAAAGAGATTCTCTTATGCACAATGATCTTTCAATGGAGATGGATGTAAGTATGTAGAACTAGGACTTTTGTTGTACCTATAATTGACAAGTGGAGATTCTAAAAGAGTGTGACAAATGCTTGTTGCTTTCCATGTTTTGGTAAAAGAATCTCATATTATGTAGGAAGGTCAGACAGTTGGGCTAGGAGTGACTCAAGGATGGTGAGAGGTAGCTTCAGGCAAAGTAATTGACTATAAAAAGGTCTATTACTGAAGTCTAGGTGTTTGAGCCATATGATGAAAAGAGAGATGAAAAACGAATCCTCTTGAGTCAATGCCCACAGATTGCCTGTTTGCACATAGATACTTATTTGGCAGGGATATATGTGACATGACTCTTGACTGGTGGCAAATGCCAACTGTCTAACAGCTTTGAATGGGTGTCCATTCAAAATAGTCATATGCGTTGAAAGCACTGAAAACATTGGGCCGTTGCTCAAAGGGTAACAACAACAATGAAGACGAGAGAAAAAAAAAGTTTGAGGCAACCGTTGACAAAAGGAGAAACAAAAGAAAATGGTTAATTAGGGCTTATAAAAATGCTTGATTAAAGCTTTGAGATTGATGTTGGTGATTCTAAACCTGTATGCCCAATTTAAAAGGATGTTTATGTGACAGTGTCTTTGAATAATGAAATGAACAAAATTCATTTGAATATTTTCCTAGTCAACCAAAATATATTTATTTCTCATTGCTTAATGCTAATTTGAAAAATAAAGAAATATATTAATAGATTCATCTCAGAGTATCTGGTTTTCATAAAGAGAATCTTCCTATAAGAAAAGGCCGACATGACAATTCCAATGTCTGAAGAATTTATTAACAGAAAGGTTCACACACTAACAAGTAGTAGAAAAGAGCCACTCCAGTCATTCAGAAAGACGTTTTGTCTACTGATCATTCAAAATAGGGATTTCCTTTTTTGCTGGAGGTAGAAGAATGGAGTTAAATTAAAAAGGGAGAAATCATCATCACTTAATTTCCGTTTCCATGCTAGCATGGGTTGGACAGGGTTTTCTTGATCACTCTTTTTCAGGCCGCCCAATTTTGCATAAGGCCTGGCTGTAATCTCAACTTCTTTAAATCGTCTTTGATAAGCTGGGTCCATATTTACATGACCTATCAATCATACATAATTGAACCATTATGAAATACTGGAGCAAGTTTTACAGTTGTATGCTCTTACTAACACCAACCAGTTTAGGAGACTGAAAACTTTTCTTTTTTTATTGAGACACCCTCTCTAGGAAGATTGCCTACTAAGGTTAAGAAGTTCAGCCTACCTTTTTCTACACAGAGTAGGGTGTAAAGGTTTCTATTTCAGAGATTTCCTTTTCTTCTTAGACAAGTTGCTATTCAAAGCTAAAGACTCTCACTCAGCCTATGCAGTTTAACGTCATACTTAAAGCAGAAACTGACATTAAAGAATGGAGATGAAAGAAAAAGCCACTACTATTACGAGACTTACTCTAGTAAAAGATCTTAAAAGTTTGTGTAGAGACTAGCATTCGCTCAATCTACAAACAAAAAGAATTGTGTCATAATTGCCAATAATACAGTCATTTGTTATCTGAATAGCTTTGTGATTTGAATTCATTTTCAGCTAAAAGGTTTATCACAAGCCTGTTCAGATATCCAATTCAACAGGCAAATAAAACACCAGCTGCAACATAGCAGGAACAGATTACAGCTGGTGTGGTAGCATTTAAAACTCATCGATCACTAAAGAACCAGTGAGGCTTGCCACATGCCGCAAGTTCTGTAGGCTTGTCCTGTTTTTTATAAAGTAACTTTTTTTAAAAATGTAATAAAAACAAGAGCAACCATTTGCAAATGACAATCAGTTTTAAGATACAAAGTGAACATTTAAAAACATTAGGGTTCTTTGGTTATGCCCATTTATCAGAAAGTTATTCCCCCACTTTTTTAACTAACTCAAAATATATGCATTTGTATGCATAGTTTGTAGGAAGATCCATTTTCCAACAGTTTGTCAAGTCAATGGTTCAAATTCCTTCCTAGCCCTGGTTAAAAAAAAAATCAGATTTACAGGATCTGTTCCTTGTTTATTCAAAAGAAAAGAATTCAGACTTACATGTTTCTCTATCTTGGAATAAAATGGAATTATTCCAGCCAAAGTATTCAGTAACCAGAAGATGAACAAAATGGCAGACGAAAAAATTGCCCGTCTCCTTTCAAATTCTATAAATACTGCAGCCATAAGCTGAAAATTTAAAAAGAAATTAGTTATTAGTTTAGAAATGCATTAAAACAAAGCAATAAAGAATCACAAAAGCATATAAAGGATTCCCTTTTCAGTTAATCTATGAAAAAGACTATACCTGTTAAAAGACAACTTAACATAGTTGATTAAAAAAAGGTAAATGTTTGTTTTAATTCCCTTCGCTTCCCCCCTTCAAATTTATCCAAAATAGCATTATTTCTGTGCAAATGTATATGCTGAACTCAAATCAACAATTAGTTATTGAAGAAATTTACCTTTTTTGCTTTGAAAGTCCATAAAAAAAAAAAAAAAAAAAAAAAAAGAAGAAACTATATCTCACACTTTTTCTCTCCCGTAACTCTCACGAAGTCATGTAATTAACTGCAGAATGACATTCTATGTAGGCAGAAATTTTGTTTGGAATTTTGGTCAATTTTCTTCCTTTACTAAAACTTCCGGCAATGTTCTTCCGCTAATAAAAGTAATAAGCGTAGAAATACAATAGCACATTGCTTTCATCGCCAGAAGTATCAGTAAAAAAAAAAAAAAAAAAAAAAAAAAAAAAAAAAAAAAATCGCCAAAACTTCTGCGAAAATTTGTTAACATGCGCAGTATGTCATTCTGCAGTTAATTACATGACTTCGTGAGAGTTACAGGAGAGAAAAAGTGCAAGATATAGTTTTTTTTTTTATGGACATTTAGATAAAAAAAAAAGGTAAGTTTCTTCAATAACTAACACTTGATTTGAGTTCAGCATATACATTTGCACAGAGATAATGCTATTTTGCATAAATTTGAAGGGGAAAAGCAAAGGGAATTAAAACAAACATTTACCAAAAAAAGAATTTCACAATTTCAAAATTAATATAATAGGTGACATTTTTGACAGAAGACAAAAAAACCCCATAAAATTACTGGAAAGCACAGATATACACATTTAAAAGTAATTTAATATGACATACCATGAAAATGCTTAATTTCATCACAGAGTACCATAAAAATGTTTAATCTCATCTTTGTAATTTTCTTACATTATTATAAAGTAATTTTGTAACAAGATCATCTTAAGACTATTTGATCTCTACTTAATAAAAAGTAGCTATAAAATAATTAAAAAACAATATCACTAACTTATGACTATATTCTATAGAATATTTGAATTTGTAGAATATAGAGAAGTTTAATTACCTCTGCTATACAAAGATGCATCAGTCATTCCAAAGACCAATACAGTTATGAGCCAAAGTTTAATTTTTTACTTGACATATTCAAGCTATGCAGTTAATAGAGAATGGTGCTTTCTCTGAGAACTGCCAGTTTGTGGAACACGCTCCCATGTGAGTTTTCATGAGCACTACAGTCTTAATCTCTTCAGGTCAAGGGTCAATCATTATTTATCCTATTCATTCTCAAAATCTTAATTTTCTACCACCTTATTTTCTAATCATTCATCATTACCATTTTTAATGTAATCCACTAAAATGAGTGTCTCCTGAGCTTTCTATCTCTAAGAAATTATATTGAAAAAAATTTTTTTTAATGTAAAATATTCTTGTTCTAAAAATATTTACCAAATAACATGTGTTTGTATATAAATTTCATAATAAAAATATTATTTTCATGCTTTGTAAGCATCAGGAAAAATTATTCAAAGTAGGTTTTAGATTTCTGTCTAAATTTCTGAGATGAAAAAATATTTTATTATGTTTAAGCTTTTTTCTTTTTTTTTTTAATTCATTATTATCACTACAATGTTTCAGCTGTTATGCCCTCGGGCTTTCTTCAGGTGTCTAACAATTCAGGTAATCTTCAAAGAATTTGTAATGGAATTTAGTATCTAATCTATGAGATTGTTCTTGCTAATATGTCCACAAGGCATAAGAGACAAAACATTGTGATAACAATGATGAGGATATTAGTCCAAATGTAAATAAGTTTCAGATTAAAATGAAATGAAAAATACTTTAAAAAAATAATGTATGAAAAACTTTCAATTAAGAAAGTAAAAAAATAACAAATTTGGCCTTGATTTGATTAAGGTAATACAAGAAAGAATTATTTTAATTCAAGTATTAAAAAAATTTTAAAAATTAAATTATATATGAGATGATATCAGAAGTTCCTAAAGTAGTATCTTTTGGAAAATTCCAAGACTGATTCTAATCATTTAAAAGAACTCATAGATTGTTTAGCAATATTCCTTATAAATCAAATTTTTATTTCTCATAGTTTCTGTTTTTCTGATGATTGATTACCCTTAACATTAGTCTTAAATAGATGCTCAATCGCATTAAAACTTACATACCATTCACAAAGATGTGAATGACAAACCATATTTGTCAAAAGTAACAAAGTATTTCAAGGGTTTCAATAGCAGATTTGCTCATCCTCATACAAAATTTGGTGAAGTCAGTCATTGTATAAAGATCACAGAGCAGTTTCAATGATGCTGCAAAAACTGTAATAAATGAACAAGTAAATGCTAGAAAATTAACTACTTGTATCACTCCAAAATGTACCAGATTCCTTTTGCCATAATTTATTTTTACAAGAATCAAATTGGACCAAAAATGCAGTGTTACTGCCCAATTCTCAATTTCCAGCTTTTAGAAAGTTCAAAATCACTTATGTAGTCTTGTGAAGGATGACAACTTGTAGCGTCCCTATGTCATGGACAACATTTCAAGCCTATCTCTAAGCCCATGGCAAACATTAGGACAAGCTCCATTCTTTAGTGCTACCAGCTCAGATCTTTACAGCTAAGACCTGCTTTGCTATGTTCACAAAGTTAAATCACCTTCATTTCTTCTCTATTCCTTTGGTAAGAAGGGCATTCAACTTGGAAAGATTTCCCAAGAACTGCTACTTTGTGGAACACGGATGATTCCCCACACATTTACAACCTTAACCTCTTCAGATCTAGAGTCAATCATTATCTAGCTACAATGTATCCTTGTGATCTTTACTTCCTCTTCCTACATTTATATTACACAGCTCATTCAGTAACCCTCCATCAGGAGTGGCTACTGGGATTTGTATTAGGTGAATTTTGATAGAAAAAAATATGTTCATAGATTATATACAATCACAGTACATACAATCGGGGAACATTCTGATACCTCATTTTATATATAGATATTACTTTCCAAAGGTGTATAGGCATGGCCAAGGACTCATTCCAAAAACTAAGCAGAATATTGAGAGACAGGAAAATTTTATTAGAAACAACGAATATTGGACTTATGTGATATCTATCCTTCTTAATGACAGCAAATGCTGGACAATTTCATCAAAGACTTGAAGCAACCAAAATGTGGTTTTACAGAGGGATGTTAAGGATACCATAGACTGAACATGTGAGCAAAGACCAAGTTTTGGAGAGGATAGAAACAAAATGGAAAATTATACTTTTATACTTAATATCAGGAAGAGACACCTTAAATTTCTTAGACACATGAGAAAGGAGGGCTTGGAGAATATGATACTCACAGGACAGATAAAGGGAAAGAGAGACAGGGGAAAAGCAATGCATGACATACTTGATGGGCTTGAGCAAGTGGATGGCAGTGCAGGGTTTGGGAGAAATACCAAGAGAAAGGGTGTTAAGAGCTACAAGGGTGATATGGAGGCCCATGATCACCTGTATCTTCAAGAGACATGGTACATAAAAGGATTACTCACAAAAGATAGAATTTGTAAAATCATAGAGACATAAACAACAGCGGCCGTTTGTGCAGAGTTAATGACTCTCACAATCAGTTCGATGGTGACCAATAAACTGAGCAAGAAGCAACCAGACTGAAAAATAAATAAAATTAAAAAATTAACATGTTAGAAAGAATTGCTTCCTAATTTACATTTTAAAGTTTCTTTATCAAAATTAACAGCTTGAGTTCTTATAGTAAAAAGAATGAGAGAATTCAAACTTCAATTAAGATTGAATGACATTCTGAATAAATGTTGGAAATTTGACTATACTATGAATTTAGGATTAGTCTTTTCAACTAACTCCTTTCTACATTTTAACACAACTTTATCAAACTAGGTCATGGGGAAATTGTCAATACAAATAAAAAATAAGTTAAGGCTGAAAAAAATAAAAATATTGGCATATAAAAACATTTCCAAAATATTTTATGAATTTTATAAAATATTGAGGTTTGATGATTTATACCAAGCTTTTCCAATTATGATTAGTAAATATAGTTTTTACTTAAACTAAAAGGGTGAAATTAATACAGAATTTTAAAAGATCTTAAAATAATGAAAACAATTCCCATAAAATAAACATTTTAAGGATAAAAACTTTGCTTTTATCAAGTTTAGGGCCTTTTCATCATGGTAGGCACTTTTAGCACATTTTTGGAGGTACCTAACACACACACAAAACAAGAAAAACAAAGATAAACATTTAAGCAAATATACAATGAATTCCATTTAATACTCACCATCTTCAAAATACTGAATTTTGTAAATGGCCTTGGTGCTCGACCATTTTGGACAGTGATGAGGTAGTAGAGGTAGAAAGGTACTGAGATCCAAAGAAAACCACATGGTATCCATATTAAGAGAGAATCTTGGAAACATTGTGTGAATTCTGGCCATGATGTCTCACCCCAAGTCAAGCTAGCATTCTGAAGAAGAAAAAAAAAAATTTAAGAAAATAATGACATGCAATATGTACTTAAGAAATCTTTCCACTGTCTCAATGTTGGTATACTTAATTCAGTAGTACTGATTAATCCCATTAAACAAACAATATACAATGAACATTTCAGATCAAAAGGCAGTTTAAACAAGCTGTTGATGTATTGACATACCTTTGTATATCAAATGCAAAGAACATAATATATATATATAAAAAAAAAAAAATCATATGCATTGTAAACCTCCTGACACTTTCTCCAAAAAAGAGAGGTAGAGTGTATCAACTGTAATCTTTTTTTTTTTTTTTTTTTAATCATTTCACCCCGAGCAAGGCAGAAACGCCACTGATGTGCAGGGGGTTACATAAATGTAAAAAGATTAATTAGAAAAGAGTGAGGAGTACAAGCTAGTTAGAAAGGAACAATAGAAAGCTGAGAAAGCAGGTGCAATGACAGATACATGGGCGGAGAGAAAGGGAAGGTTATACAGGGGAGGGGAGAGAGCTAGAGGCCAGTGGTTAGTAGGTGAGTATTAACTTTGCTTTTAAATTTCTGGAGGTCGTAGCCGTCAGGAAAGCAAGAATACGGGAGTGAGTTCCACAGGTGGGAAGTGCGAGAGAGGAAGCTGCAGGAGTAGAATTGTCGTCTGCGTTTGGCTAACCTGACTGTGAATGGGTGGGACCCAGTTGCCAGTCTGGTTGAACGGGTAAACACCTGTTGAGGAGGCATCAGTGACTTAAGCTCATCCGAGCAGAAGCCATGAAAGTATTTATAGAAGAGACAGAGGGAGGCCACATTTCGACGATGGGAAAGTGGCTGCAGACGAGTCGCCAGATCAGTACCTATCACATTACAGACTCTCCTTTGGAGCTTGTCAAGAACACTGAGGAGAACGGCAGGGGCACCTGACCATAAATGGCAGCAGTACTCCATGCACGGACGGATGGTTGACTTGTATATATGCAGGATGGATTCAGGTGGAAAAAACATCCTGGATCGACATAGTGACCCAATCTTCTTAGCAGTAGATTTTGCTATGGATTCAATATAGTGCCTCCATTTGAGGTCTGAGGACAGGGTAAGTCCGAGGAGGCATAGTGTATTACTCTCCGGGAGAATCATCTGGTCCATGCTTATGGGAGGCAGAAGAGGTTGCCTGTAATGGTTGACAGACAACAGCTTGGTCTTAGATGAATTGAAGTTGACAAGCCACTTCTTGCCCCAGTTCACCACAGAGTGTAGATCCCGCTCAAGGTCAGCAGCGAGATTATGTCTGTCCGCCACGACAGGTTTCTTACTGGAGCGGGAGTATATTGTAGTGTCATCTGCGTAGATGCCTACTTGGGACTTGATCTCATCTGGGAGGTCGTTGATGAAAATAAGGAAGAGCGTTGGGCCCAGGATAGAGCCTTGTGGGACACCAGCATTCGTGCTGTAGGACGAAGAGGCACGCCCATTCAGAACGACCTCCATTTTGCGGTTATTTAAGAAAGATTGGATTAGGTCAAGCAGGCGACCGGTAATACCATAACCGCGTAGTTTGCATAGGAGGCCAGGGTGCAAATACAAGTGCTAGCAAAATTATTTCTTCTAATTTCCATTCCAACCCTGCATGGTACTTATTTGGTAAGACATTTTTTCAAATAATTTTCTCAACCGTATGATTTTATTTTAGCTTACATAAAAATTTTCAGCAAAGCATTTATTTGAAAGTTTCCCACTGGTATGTCTATTCAAGATAGGATTTGTACTTAGTACCAAAGAGTATAATAAAATCTGTTGTATTTTATACACATAGCCATTATACTAGCAGCAATGATAACCTTAACTTTTAACCAGAGACAACCTCTTTTATAATTTCCAATGCATAAAAATATTGATTGAATGCCAAACTTCTTTAAGCAACTAAAAAGTTCTATTCAATTTTTTTTTTCAAAGCCTTCTGCCAGAAGATGGCAACAGCTAAACTGACTATTTATATTCAGTTTAGCTGTTGCTAAATAAATCGTAGACTTATATCTAAGATGTCAGCAGAAAATGTTATCCCAGGAAGTTGTAAGGAGTCATTCTTCCGATTGATCCAGTTTTTGGTGGTTTATCAACCCTTTGTGGGTTATTTAAATCAAAAACATTTTTGAGATTGCGAGAATACTTCATCTTTTGCAAGTGAATATTGGATTAACAATTTTGGGCAGATGATTTTTCTAGATACAGGTCTTACTATTTAACCTATAGCTGGGAGAATAGATGGATTTATACCTTCCACAAAGGCATTTGTGCATAAGTGAATGTGAAGAATTCAACTCTCCAATTTCTTATTCCCATCCATTATCCATTACATGACCTGCAGATCTGTCCCTTCTATCAGAAAATGACTACAGCTAAACAGAATAAAAGAAGCAGTAAAGTAAGTGGACAGCGATAAAAATGTATCAAATATATGTGAGGGGAAAAATATCAATGTTATAGAGATTATTTCATAAATTGTTTGTGAAAACATGATTGGACTGAGTAATGCTGGGTTTTTTTTAAAGATTACTAAAAATTTTTATAACTAAAATTTTTGTCTAAGTGAAAGTAACTTCTGCCAACTTAGAGATATTAAAAATTTTTTTAAAATCTCTTGAGTACTTGACACACTTATCAAAACATCTCTCCTACATCTATAGTCTTTTTAAATAACTCATTTCACTTCAATGAAGGCACTAAGAGGTTACTGCGTGTAAAAGAATATGAGAAAAAGACCGGCAATTTGGAAGACTGAATAAAAAAAAAAAACAAGACCGGCAATTTGGAAGACTGAATAAAAAAAAAAAAACAAGACCGGCAATTTGGAAGACTGAATAAAAAAAAAACAAGACCGGCAATTTGGAAGACTGAATAAAAAAAAACAAAACCAGCAATTTGGAAGACTGAGCAATAAAAAAGACCAGGAATAAAGACAGAATAAAACTGATATTACTCTGAAAATTTTGAAGATAAAATTTGATTGGAAAGCAAAAAGCTGGAAGAGAATTCCACAAGAAGCCTGAGAAAAGAAACTGTTAGTATAGAACTTATGTTTAGATCTCTAGCCATTTAAAATGTAAAATGAGACATTGTTGACCATCGAGTGCTTTTTTTAAAAAATTATTTAACCCCCAAGCAAGGCAGTATTGCCACTGGTGCACAAGGGAGCTACATAAGAGGAGTGTGAACAGTTACATTGGAGGAGAGTGAAAAGAAAGAGAAACTGAAGAGGAACTGGTTACAGGAGAGATTGTCAGAGAATGGGCAAGAGAGGAATAGGAATACAGATGTGAAGAGAGTAGCATGAAAAGGGAAGAACAAGATTCAGAGGATGTTTGGGAGAGGTTAAGAGTAGTATGGGAGTCAAGAGGATAAGAGATGGCAATTTACGTTACATTTAAAGATTGTAGCTATCAGGGAAGCAAGTATACAAAAGAGTTCCACAGGTAGGAAGTGCAAGAAAGAAGCTGATAGACTAGAAGTTGTAGCTGCATTTGGTTGTTTTGACTGTAAAAAGGTTGGACCTTGTTTCCGCATGTTGCTTGAGTAAATTCATGTAAAGTGGGGCACAAGGGTGCTGAGCTCGTCAGAGCAGAAGCCATGAAAATATTTGTAGAAGAGACAGAAGGAAGCAACATTCCATCAGTGAGAAAGTGGCTGGAGTCAAGCTGCCAGGTTGGGATTGATTACACTGCAGATTCTCTTCTGGAACCTGTCAAGAAAGCTGAGATGAATAACAGGGGTGCCTGACCAGAGGATTGATTTCTATATGTGCAAGATGGTCTCAGGTGAGAAAAACTTCCCTGCCTGATAGAATAACCCAACCTTCCCAGCAATAGATTTAGCTATTGATTCAATGTAGTTGTTCCACTTAAGGTTGGCTGAAAGAGTGAGGCAAAGGAGACTAGCTAGATCTATGTTAATGGGAGGCAGGAGAGACTGTCTTTGGTGGTTGACGGATAGCTGCTTTTTTTTGGAAGCATTAAAATTTAGGAGCCATTTTTTACTCTAGTTTGACACAGATTGGAGGTCCTTCAAGATCAGCAGCAAGGTTAAATAAATGGCAGATTTCTGAGATTGTTGATGAAGATCAGAAAGAGTGTTGGGCCTAGAACAGAGCTCTGAGGGACACCTGCATTTGCGTGATAGGATCTGGAGGCATGCCCATTCAAGACAACCTTCATTATGTAGTTTGATAGGAACGATTGGATCAAACCAAGCAAGTGTCCAGGGATACCAAAGTCCTGTAGATTGTGCAGAAGGCCAGTGTGCCAGACCCAGTCAAATACTTTGGAGATATCCAGGGCAACAGCTTGAGCTTCTCTGTTCTTATTGAGGGCCTGGTATATGTACTTGGTGATGGTTGTTAGCAAATCAGCAGTAGACTTGGCAAGGCAGAAGCCATACTCTGTCCGAGAATAGTTTATAGGTGGTGAGATGTTGAACTATTTCAGTATTGATGATATGCTCAAACACTTTGCCAAAAATTGGTAGGAGGCTGATAAAGCAATGATTAGAGGGGTCCGAGGGTTATCTATTGCAGATTCTTTGTATTTTATCTAGAACATCTAAATTACATAAAAGTACCAGACCAGATATGGCAGCAATATTCAAAGCAAGAATAAATGGTAGACTTATATCTAAGATGTAAGCAGAAAATGTTATCCCAGGAAGTTGTAAGGAGTCACTCTCTTAAAGGTTAGCATCAGCCATGCTGATGGAAAGCAAAAAAAAAAAAAAAAAAAAAGTTCTCTGAAATGATTAAAAGAGGAGTTTCATTTTGGAAGTGTTAAAATTAACAAGCCATTCTTTCCTTTTCCTACTTCAAAAGAGTAAATAGTTGTGTCATCAGCATAGATATAAAGTTGAGAACTGATGACAGCAAGAATTTATAAAATATTTTTTGGGATCACCATTAGCTTTCTTTTAATCGATTTATTTCACATGCACCACGTCAATGACAATTTTAGCTTTAAGAAAAGCTATCAGCTTCATTGAAGTGAATCAGAATTGTAGGAAACTTCATCAGTAATATTTCTTGACCAAAAAGCCAACACAAAACATGAAAGATCTTTCTGATCTTCATCAATGATCTTCTTGATGTAAGGCAGTTCATCTATGCAGATGACACCACCATTTACTTCCATCACAATAGTAAATCTGCCAAGGCTGACAAAGTAAATTTGACTGCTGCACTTCAAAAGGACATCGAATCTGTGTTTGAATGGCATAAGTAATAGCTTGTAAATTTTAGTGCCGCCAAAATGAAGATGCTCTCTTTTAACCACCATAGAGAAACTTTTATGCTTACCAAGAAAATGGATGACACTAGTCTTCTAAAGAAGACTTCTGCATCTACTAAGTCTCGCGCTCTCAATTGACCTCAAATAGAACAAGAAATTGGAGAGCAGAGTTCAAATTCCAGTTGAATATGTTGCATTCACTTACATGCAAATACCCTTGGGAAAGGTATTAATTTATCTCTTCCCTTCTGCTATGGGTTAAATAGCAGGATGGATTGGGTTTTATAGCCTTGTTTGGTAACCAGTCTACTGCAGAAAGTAATAGCAACCTACCATGGGAAAATCTTCTGCTCAGTCAGTCATGTCTCTTTCGAGACATGATCACCCAAGCATGTATCATGTATAGCACTCAACTGTGACTGACATTGAATCCATAGCTGAATCTTCTGCTGAGAAGGTTGAGTAACTGTTTCAGACCAGGAAGTGTTTCTTGCCAGAGTCTATTTTGCACATTTATAAATTTACCATTTGGCTGTACATTAACTGCTGTTGCCATATCTAGTTGAATGCTCCTGCTATTCATCTTGAGGTTGTCAACAAAATCTAAAAGAGGATCTACAATACAATTGATTCTGACCTGACAGCCTACCTTCATTCACTTTTTCAAAAACCAGATGTGGCTTCTCTCTGTCTTTTCTACAAGTATTTTCATGGCAACTGCTCTGACAAGCTTTTTGCCCTGGTACCCCGACCACATGTATTTATGTGTGCTACTAGAGTGGCATGAAGGTCCCACCCTTTTGTGACACTATCTCTCACGGTGATGCTTTCCCTTCTCCCGCGGGGACACTTTCCTTTGGTTGGTTTAAAACAACGGAGAGAGAAATTGATATTGGTGATATTATTAGTGTTTTATTGCGTCACGCGATGTGAGCTTAGGAAAAAAACTAATAATTTTAGTACCATCAAGTGTGTTATTTTGGATAAATATACATTTCTCCTCTTTCATGATTTTCACCTCTTTCATGTTCAATATGGATTTCTCTTAGATCTGGAGTGTATTCTGCTAATCTGAAGACGCGTTAACAAAACAAGTGTCAGAGTTATTTGATAAGGTCACCCGGAGATCATGGCAGCTGGTGGGTACATAGGGTCCGTGAGAATCAAAAATAGAATCAAGCTCCGATATGAGCTGGCAAAATCTCATTCGTTGAGCTAAAGACATCTGCAAATCGAGTGGGCGAAGACCGATTTTCATTGGCCAAAGACTGTGAGCCAGCCGGATCCCCAGAGAGGATCGAAATTGGTTATAAAAGTAGATGCTCGACGTGAAAAGTTGAGTTGGAGAGCTAATTGTTCAGATTTTGGGCAGAGTGCCACCGTCATCAGCACCCCCACACACTGCCAGCGGCCGCTCCAATTCGGCACATTCCGTCAAGAACCCGAAAGAACTTTGCTGTTTTAGAAGTACATTTCAATGCTAACAAAATTTAGATTAAACATTTCATTTAATGATTGGAAGCTTTGACGCTTCTGGTGAACTTTCTCTCTCTGTTACAACCAGCATTTTAAACAACTGTATATCATTTCAGACAATTGTATATCATTTTCGACAACTGTATTCTTGGGAAAAGACAGACATTGTTTTTTTCTTTATATAAAGACATTCTATGTAGTTCTCCAGGCGTGTTCGACTTCATTCATTTATTTTATTAATTTTTTTTTTTGGTGCCATGTTTATTTTTTCAACTCATAAGTGTACACCATTGTCCAGACTGGCTAAAAGGGACGACTATTGAAATTGCATGACGAGACTTCTGGGATCTAATCACAATGTGGGACAGTGGTCCGTTGTTGCAAAGATGTCCTGTAGTCCAGCCATCGAGAACGAGCATCACATTGGACGGACAGCCAGCCAGGCTGGCCTGCGGTAGTAACACACTTTTACCATTGAAATAATTAAATGTAACCACATTTTCTACTTTAACAGTTTTTTTTATCTTGCTCTTCCCTTTGTGAAACTCCCTTCTGTTTGCTTGCTTCCTTGATAGCTACAATTTCCAAAAGTTTAAATGCAACATTAACTGCTATCTTCTATCTCCTTGATTCCCATTCCTCACTTATTCTTTTGACATTTCCTGTACCTTGTTTTTTCCCCTCACTATAACCCTCTGCACACCAGTTACAGTCCTGCTTTGCTTGGGGTGAAATGATTATTAAAAAGATTTTTATTTCATCGTTGTGAATGCAATGACAAGCTCACTCCATGGTATATCACTTCTGACACAGGAAACTTCCCTTTGGTTACCAAATTGAATCAAAGCCAAGCAACAAGTTCTTGAGATTCAAAATGGCTGAACACTTTTCTGGGAGACCTTGTATGCTCTGCATTTTTTTTAAACAGTATTGCAGTAATGATCCTCAGGCACTATGTTCTTAGCTTCTATTAAAGTAGTAACTTAAATCAAATTATCATTTTATCTGATAGATAAAGGTCAGCTTCCAGAAAAATCCATTGATTTTTAATATATTTTACTGCGAATAAACAAAACCTGTATTTTTTGTTTATCAAAACACAAATTTGCAGACAACAGAAATTTTTGAAAGTAGAACAATAGTGTAACTAAAAAGTTGTCCTGTAATGAATAAGTGCAACACAAAAAAAATTGCAAGATCTTTGAAGGCAGTTGTTAGGATATATTAATCAGACATTTTTTCCTATTAATTTTAACTACTTTTATTAGGTTGTCACACATGAAATGATCTGGTCGTCTAATGAAGTAAACTCCTTAGTATATAAAAAATCTTTGCTTATTCCTGACTTTCTTTCCAGATAATTCTTCTTTCAATATATTGTTACTCATAAGCCCAATGAAAATTATTACAATAAAACAATGTTGAGTAATCTTACTGTATGAGTACAAACTGGATAAAAGAGCATTTTTTTTTCTATCAAATCATTACATGTGATGAAAAAATGAATACTCTTTAACAACAATTAGTGGTTAGGTGCAAGTGAATACCTAAAACCTCTACTGAAACCCTAAAAAGGTTCAGTTTATTTTATGGCATATCAACCTCAATGGGTCCTTTAATGCCAACAAAATTTTTTACAATAGATTCGTATGAATAAAATATATATTTATAAAAAATCAGTTTGGAGATCAGGTTTCAGTGATGGATTTTTGTAAAGAGGGTTTTGATGAGAGTCAGATGTATTACTGGTAAATATATTTTTTCTTCAAAAATATATTACTGTTATTTTTATTTTTTTTCAGAAATGTGTTGCGGGTAATATTTTTTCCTTAAAAAATGTATTTCTGGTAATATTTTCTTCTCCAAAAAAGTATTGCCAGAATTTTCACTATAAAAATCTACTTTTATATTTTCATTAGTGTTTTAATCCCAGTTTGGGGGTTAACTATTTGTACATAGCTGGGACCCTAACAGGTTCCCAGCTCCACCCTGACCTGGGGTGGTAGCACAACAGCAATTAAGAGGTTGTGCCATGTTCCTCAAAGCTTTCCAATTAGAGGTCATGCTGCCAGATGCAATTTATCATCAAACCCAGGACACCTCATTGGAGGGGGATATTCCTCTGCAGAGGTACAGTCGGCATATTCTGAAGCCATAGCCAACAAGGCAAACCCTAAAAAATTAATGATAACTGTATTGTGTTCTTTCAAAGAGGTTATTCATTCTTGTCTCACAGGAAAACAATAACGGCAACTTTGTATTATAAAGAAACTGAGTGTAAGCATGAACAATTGAAAAAGAAACATTCTAGACTTGTCAGAAGGGATGGCCAAATTTTGCTGCATGGCCACATGCTACTCAACTGTCCGAATGCTGCATAGTATGAAACTTTTGTTTCACCCTCTACATTCATCTGATATCACCCCTACTGATTATCACTTATTTAAATATTTTGAGCTTTTCATAAGCAATACAACTTTCTCTAATAAGGAAGTAACCAAAACATTTTAACTATCACATCAAAGGATAAGAATTTTTTTAAAGATGGGATAAGAATTTAGAGGTATGTTGGAGAACAGTCATTCATCAACATGGTGCCTATTTCAACTAAATAAATTAGTAAAATAATATTTCAAAAGCATTTTATTTATTTCCTTTAAAATGTTATTTCATGTGTGACAACCTAATAGTAAATGACCATAGACTGATAAAGTTATAAAGTGTGCTTTTCTTCGTATTTCATCAGCCCAGCAGTGGTAGTTTATCTTGCATACTGAGAGCTGCTCTGATCTTGCTTTGACATTTCTATAATTTATTCCTTAGCTATGCTAAGTAAGCAGTCATTTACATATCCGAACAGATAATCTAAATAGTTACATAAAAAAAAAAAAAAAAAAAAAAAAAAAAAAATCACCAAAAAATTAAGCTGAAAGTAATACTTGGCCTAAATTAATAGTGGTTAACAATACTTCATAAAAGAAAAAGCAGAATATATTTTGGACTATCAAATGTACTATGAGCTAAAAATGGTAACTTGTTTACATAGAATAAAAGAATATGATAAAAGATAAACCTTTAATCTGGTGAGATTTGCCTAGCACTTTTTCAGATATAATTTCAAATAAAATAATAAAATTAAAAGCACAAGGTAATTTTTTGTGTTTTTTCTCATCTTTAAAAGAAGAGTTTGGAAGCATTAACTTATTTTTTTGGTTAGTTAACAAGTTTACCCTGATTTAATTTGTATTATAATAGCCAAGTTGATAACTGTAACAAAGTCAAAAAAACAAATGAGCATGACTCTTCACACATTCCTTGTTATTATCTCTGAATTGCCAAACATTCTTGGGGAAAAATAATGGCGTGGCTTCTGTATTGCATTCTCCACAGTTTGAAAGTCAGAGTTTTCTCAGACTAATTTCCAACCATAGCTATAGAGCTCATGCTATACTTTTATTTGACCTATAACTAAAAGGAAAGAGATGAATTCAGGCCTTCAATTCAAAATTCCCTGGATTAACAGATACGCAACGAAGGCTAAAGGGCAGAATAGACAAAATATGATAACAGTGATAAGAATATTAATCTGAATGTAAACTAGTCTAGTGTTATATTTGACACATTTTGACTCCTAACAAATACAAAATCTCAAAACTACAACACTTCAGATAGAAGCAAACTTACAAGTCACCAAAATAATTCAAGCCAAGCAGTATACTATGTATATTTCTTTATTTGTAAAAAAGTTATTACGCAACCTAGGTTAATACCATATGGGGTCTTCAGGAGACTTGCAATAACTGATTTTACTGTTTTTCTTTAAGAACGCTCATGTAATGGGGATTTTTTTGAACGTGCAATTTTCAAAATTAGAAGAAATTATGATGTTTTCATCTATGGTTGTATGAACCTAATAGATATTTTATGGTATGGTTACACTTAGTCATAATTTCTGTTCTTTCATTCAGTAATTCATTTTTGTTTGGTAATAACATAATAGCTAACTTTTCTTCCTGGCACAGTCTATATATTTTGGCACCGTTGTAAGGCTTGGCTGTTTTTACTGTACTCCATGTTATGTCTGGGTCTGTGTGTGTGTGTGTGTATATATATATATATATATATTTATATACACACACATACAGTATAGGGTAGGTATGGATGGAATAAAATAAAAAAAAAATTTAAAAAAAAACATTCTTAAAAAGTGCTCAATACAAAGTAGAGTAAACAATGTTTATTTAGAATTCATGACAAATATGACTACAAAAATAACCATTTTGTTTCGACACTGTGTCTTATAAATTGATGATGTTGATTTCAAATTGAAGAGTTTTAAAAGGTTCAAAACAAGCCAAACCCCCTTAATCAGGGAAACATTTTTACATATTGATGACCAATTAAAATACAAGTAATTTCTAATTTGAAAAACACACACATATATACGCTCTCACACCCTGATTGAGCACTCTGGAAGAATGGTAGACTTTGAAAAACAGCAGCTACTCTGACATGTAG